>CM041776.1:300366360-300386390 GCA_023374045.1 Limonium bicolor | reverse complement strand
TCCCCCCCAAACCCAACACAAAAAGAATAATATTGATTAACCTAAGGGTCAACGTGTATTAGATCATGTGAAAGAGAATGAAGCTATAGCATCAATTAAAAAAGATAACTCAGTGGTCAAAAGATTGGCTATTTACAAAAGTCATTAGAAGTGAAGTCTCATTTAATGAGCAAGAATTTATTTTTATAAGAAAAGCAAAGAATATCTGGTTAGACCTGCCTGAAGACGAGTTTTTATGGTATCTATTGGATAAAGAACTGCTTCGACAACAACACCAGCAATTCCACCAGCTATCGCACCTTCTGTGAATGAAAAGTTGTGTAAGCACAAAAGTTCAGTGCTGGGGAGGATGTGAACCCCCAAAGCACAAAAATAGACAATGTAGAATAATGTCGTGTGGTAGAAGAAGACACAATCCACTATTGGAACCAAAGTCTTTAAGGGGTAATTGACTGCAACACATTCCCAATAAATTTATCTTTCTACTGACAGCATAACAGCATGAAACAGAGTAAGCAATTAATTTCTACTGAAACTTGGAAGTAGTTAAGTAGAATAATCCTACAGAGAAATTCAGTAAGTAATGAGCATCAAATCCTGTGAAAATAAAATCATAATATCTTCTGAATGATTCAAATAAGAGTAACATCAACCAACAGAATAGACAATGTAGAATAATGTCGTGTGGTAGAAGAAGACACAATCCACTACTGGAACCAAAGTCTTTAAGGGGTAATTGACTGCAACACATTCCCAATAATTTTATCTTTCTACTGACAGCATAACAGCATGAAACAGAGTAAGCAATTAATTTCTACTGAAACTTGGAAGTAGTTAAGTAGAATAATCCTACAGAGAAATTCAGTAAGTAATGAGCCTCAAATCCTGTGAAAATAAAATCATAATATCTTCTGAATGATTCAAATAAGAGTAACATCAATCAACAGAATGGGACAAAGACTCGCCCCAAGACCAGAAGAGGTCCGAATTGGAGTTGGGGGTGGTTAAACCAGCCTCTTAGAAGGAAGTATAACATACCACATAATGGCCGTAAGAATTCGAAGGGGTTCCCTTCTTCCATGAGAGTACTACCGACCTTTCCTTTCATTTTACGCACCCGGTCTGCGTCGCAATCAAATGCATCTGCATATAACGGTATCATAAGCAGCGAAGAAACATTCCCCGGATTCAAGCTTATGGGGGGAGGAGGAGGGGGTTGTTGAAGGGTGAAGCGGAAGACGCTCGTGGTTCTTTTAACTAGAGAAGATAAACACTCACCAGAACCTCTGGTCTCGGACATGACTGCTATACAGAGTGATTGGAGAAAGAGTATAACGATGTCAGTGATTGGGGATCTTCCAGAGCAAAGTGAATCCTGGAGAAGCAGTCGTTGTGGGACGGATCGTCAGTGCATTTTGAACAAGAAGTTTGGAATAATTTTGGTGAGGGATGGATCATATGATTGTATAATCGTGCTTTTTTTACAGCACTTTGGGACCGACGACATTATAATACATCGCATTTGTGTACATCTCAAAGAACCTATAAGGTTGGCTTTTTGTTGAAGTACAAAAAATCCTCATACAATTTTAACATAATACATTTCTAAAACTTTTATTTTTCCCTCTCACTATATACTAATAATTCATGGGTACATTGTTAAGTTTTTTTTAACCAAAAATAATACCAACTTCAAGAAAATTGTAGCAAGTGACTATTATTCATGGAATATTATATCAAAATTACAATAGATATTGTAGATCATTAAATAATTTTATAAATTATAGAAAGTCATGAAAAAAACTAGTGTTAAAGGATCAAAAATTACAAGTTTATACCAAAGAAAATCGAGATATTAAAACCATAAAACATTATTAAAATTTCCAAATGAATGATTAAAATAGATATAAAATAAAAAATTTATTTTCTTCTCCATCCGTAGCTCTTTATAATAAAATAGAAACCACATAACTATCAATCGCACTAAACAATGATTTATCATAAGAAAATTCCTGGTACAATTAGAGAGCACATAAGTTCAACAGTCCATCCATCCATATTTTTTTAAAGCAACGAGTATTATATATTAAGAAACGAGTTTGAGTACAAATTCTGGCATAGTAACCGGTGTCCATGAACCCGATTGCTGTATATAGCGGGCATGGTTAGCAAGACAATGCGACGAGATATTTTCATGTTTAGGAATATATAACCAGTGTACATCATGAAATTTTCCTATGTTTGCCAAAATACGATCTAGAATAACCGTTGTTGATGGCATTAAAGATGTAGTCCCCCCTGCACGAAGGTATTGGACTATAGACTTGCAGTCCGTGAGGACGCTGAAAGTGCGGAGCCCATGGGTGTAGGCCATAGTCAGTGCAGCTTCTATTGCGAAAGCCTCTGCGTCAGAAGGAGTTAGATTGGCACGATAATCTGCATTCTCAGCCCAGAGTAATTGACTGTTGGACCAAGCGACATAGGTTTGGCCCACACGTCCTTGTGAATCGATGCTAGCATCCACAGAAATCTCCACCATTGCAGGATGATGCTGCCGGTGGCACACCAGAAGTGCAGGAGTTGTATGAGGGAATGAGGTTGCTTGTTGAAGGAAACTGTTAGCTTGACACCATTCCTGTGCAAGATTACGTACCTAACCATGTGAAGCTTGACAACGAGCAAACCAGACTTTCCAGAAAAAGTTGAGATAATTGGCGACGGTGGCTTTCGGCTACTGGCTGCATAATTGTAAAAACCAATCCTGAAATGCTTGATCAGAAAGAAGATTGGGAGGAAGGTGACTAGTGAAAGTTGTCCGAAAGAGTTGAATAGTTGGGCACTACAGTAGAGCATGTAACATTGTTTCTGGATATTTGCAGAATGAGCACTGTGTGGGCATATCAATCTTAATTCTGTCCTTTATGGTCGTTTTACAGGGTATTTATCACTTATTTTCGATAACATTGATTTTATACTTTTGTTTTATTTTCTATCATTTCAGAACACTTTTGATCATTTAAGAAGTTAGTTGTGGTATGCAATACTTGTGTCCGTTTTTATAAGTTTTTATGATTATTTTGGTTGTTTGCCAAAATTATTTATGAAAATTTCATGATTTTTTATTTAGTGTTTTTTGAAATATTTAAAAACATTTTAACCATAAACCAAAGCATGTTGTCACGCACTAAAGACGTACTAGTTAAGTTCATATGCCTCAATTGCACTTGCAATTAATTAAAGGAGTGTTCTTCATGTAACGGAATTGGTTAAGTTCAGTGATCTCACCAAGGAAATCAATCAAAACACTAGTTACTAGGCCCCATTCTTTAGCATATCATGAGGTGCTAGCCGATAGTTATTAGTAGCTGATATTGGCTGATGACTGATTTAAAAAGAAAATGGGTTGAGCTGGTCAACCCAGTCAAACATAATAAACTAGCTGAACATAAGAGACAATTTGAGTTTAAGTAGCTACTAGCTGATATTAACTGATATTGACTGATGACTGATTTTAAAAAAATGGGCCGAGCTGATCAATGCAGCTGATAATACGTACTACTCAGCTGAACAAATACTAGGACCATTGATGAAGCGACATGTGAAGATTGAGGAGCAAGTTGGTTGCTGAAGTTGTCGAGTTAATTCTTATTTTTAAAAAATTAATTTCGTGAGTAGGGATGATAATTTTAAGCAGATACTCGTTAACCCGATCCACCTGATTTAAATAAAAAGATAAAATCCTGAAATAACCGGATGACGGATCAGGTGACGGATGATCTGGTGATAGGTCGGGTCGGGTAATGGATAAAATGTTTTCATCTGTCACCCGATCCATCTTTCGTATATCACTCGACCCGTCATCCGTTTTGTAACACCCCATATGGGTAACTGTTCAACAACCTAGTTTTCAAGCCATTCGGGCTTGTAAACTAGCCACCTTAAACTATTTGTCCTCACTTTGACTTAAAAGTGGAATGTCTTGTTGTTGTACTCAACTCATATGTATCCTTATAAACCATTCACATTACTACTCATATCTCAATGGGGATGAGGGTATTACATATTCCCTCACTCAAATAACGCAACGTCCTCATCTCAAGCCTAACATCCAAGTCCCATGGACCTCCTTGGTAGGTGTTGAGTAGTCCATCCAGACACGGTCCCGAGTCCGCTCTGATACCATTTGTAACACCTCATATGGACAACTGTTCAACAACCTAGTTTTCAAGCCATTCGGGCTTGAAAATTAGCCACCTTAAACAATTTGTCCTCACTTGGGCTTAAAAGTGGAAAACTTTGTTGTTGTACTCATATCCCAATGGGGATGGGGTATTACACATTTGAAGTTTACATCTTGTTTTATTTCAAGTAACCAAGCAAACCTTAAAGAATTAAAAAAACAAAAAAAAGGTTTAGACTTATAATTTACGGTTTATTTTTATTTTCTCTTTCATACGGACAACACAACACTTTATATGTTAATTTTCTTATTGATATTTGTGGAATATTTTTATTATGTTGGAGTGAATATTCATAAAATATGGGGAAACTTTCCCTTTAGCAATACAAAGAAATTTTATATTCATTATCTGTAACACCCCTATAATAATAAAACAACAGCGGAAAATAAACTAAAGGTGCTACAGACCATCGGGCTCCAAACACCCGGTACCAACCTCACCAATTACAACCTTTACAATTAACTAAGTTACGGTCTGAACTTCGAGAAAACTTAACAAACATAACAATAAAACACATTCGCTCTCCACAAAACCTAGTCCCATCCAAACGCTCATTCTCTTCGTGGCCACCTGTAAATCAATTCGTACCTGCAAGATGAAACCAAGCAGCCCACCCCAAAAGGGGCGGGTCAGTTCCCTGGAATGGAACTGTACAATTCTCCAAAAACAAACTTATAAAACATAATTCTTCAAGATAAGCAGTAACATGAAAACAAACTCTTAAAAGTAAAACAGAGATAAAGCACTTCAAAACAATCAAGCTAAAGAGAAAGGAAAACAAGACAAAGATAAAGAACTTCCAAAACAAGTCATCCACTTAAGTAGTCACACCACATAGTTAGTAAGCATCAATTGTTGATGTTAGAACCATTCCCATTAGGAGTAGAAAAACCCAGATAGCCACAAAGGACTAGGAATGATAAGTAGATCCAAGAACCAAGAACTCGAGAGTGGAATAATTCAACTGGGAGAGATGGCCCCCACCGCCAATCACGTCCTTTTAGGACAGGGGATATACAGCCCCTCACTGTTTATCACGTCCACTAAGGACAGGGGATATACAGCCCCTCACTGTTCATCACGTCCACTAAGGACAGGGGATATACAGCCCCTCACTGTTCATCACGTCCACTAAGGACAGGGGATATACAGCCCTTCACTGTCTATCACGTCCCTTTTTGGGACAGGGGATATACAGCCCCTCACTGTTAAATATCAATGCCCCTATGGGCGAGGGATATACAGCCCCCTACTGTTACCATTGAAGACGCGCGCACGTCGAAAGAAAGATTTCCAAGATTGACATTTTCCAAAAATCCCGCTAGATCACCAACTACCCAGAGCAATACCAAAACACTCAGTCCTACAGAGTGCAGAAGCGTAAACCCTAAGCAGCCAATGTCTAACGGGCAACCAAGTAGAAGAAACCAATACCCAAGTGAGTTCCACATCCAAGGCTCAGTTAGTCACACAAGCTCAGTTAGTCACACAACAGTCTCATTCTGAAACCCATTCAAGATCAGTTGGTGTTCCAAAACATTCCATAAAATTTGTCACCAAAAGTATCTGAGTACGAGAAATCATACCTGGATAACGCTGTAGCAACTCTAGACAACTTGCGTAAATAATCAACAGTACTCTGAAGAATATTAAAGATAATCTATCATCAATAACTCATACCCTAAGTTAAACTTAAATAGATTCTTCATTCTCATTTCCAAACCTCGATCATCTTGTAAGCCCTTCGCTTAATTGTTAAGTATAGCCTTTGACTTGTTTTAGAATGTTGTATAGCCCAAGGTTGTAAGATGAAGGAATGTATTCTTCTAACACTAGCTAATTTTTCCACTCTTATCCACTTTACTAATACTTAACCGTAATTCCCACATTAAGACCTTTATATCTTAAGTGTATTTTACATTACTCAATTAATCTTAGAATCTCAATAATAACTCTTAAGTTCAATACCTTTATTCTTACTTTAGGACAGTCATCGTATTGTAACCTATGATGGATTTATCCTAGAATACTATACTATTATTCCATAAGGTAATGATTAGGTATTTTATCAATATTTACTGGATAATCCATTGTGATTAAATTTTCCCCTTAACTTAACTAAGATCTACAACCTGTATATTGGAATTATAGTGTCGTAGATGCATTTCATTACAACCTCATTGATCTTAGAATTTAGAGACAACCACTAGACTCAATTACTTTATCTTTACTTTAGAATGACTTAATATTATAACCATTTAATTACCTTGTCTTAAGATGTTCAACTACTCTTCATCCTGAGACAACTATATTTTAATTAACTCAAACCCTTCCAACTCTTTTACTTAGTATCCACAAAGTATATTATTCGCTTAATTATTACCTATATAATAAGGTGTTTTAAGATAACCCTTTTTATGTATCCTTACTCACATTTTAATTTCCCAAGTATTTAATTTTTACACACATTCTCTCCATAGAGTATGTATAATCCTTTTGTACTAAATTTTAATAAACCTACGTCTTAAATACATTTTATATTACTTACAAGACCAAGGTTTCAAAGGAATAACTTAATAAATTATTTTCCTTTATTGTATCTTAGGATAAACATTATATCTCGACATAAGGTAAAGTCTATCTAAGAACTAAATTCTGATTCATAAGTGAAATTGTTAATTATGTAATAAGACAACCCATTCTGAAAATCCCCATACCCTATATTCAAATGACACACTAATATTTCCAGTGTTAAAAAGGTAAATCAATATAATCTCTTACGTAACCCAGTTTCATCTAATCAAAGGCTTAAAGATTTTAAGTATCTAATTTCTATTTATAAACCTTCTTATAAATTCTAACTACTAAATACATTACTTAATTATAAACTCACATCCTGAACATTGGTATTAAATGTATTTTATATGGCTTATCAAATTCTAAGAACGTAAGGATTATTATTTAGATTAATTCCCCAATCATAGTTTAATTTAGTTTTATATCATAATCCTTTTAATGATTTTATCACAAGATATTAAGTTATTACTCAATACTATAAATATTAAGAAATGATTAAATCTAGACTTATTTATCCTCTTCACATTTAGATGTAAAAGTAACTCATTTACTTTATTATTGTTTATATATTAAGAACATTTAAATGTAAAAGTATTTCATTCATTTTATTACCAATTAAATAATAAGATCTATTTGTGTAACACTCTATGTAAACTAATTACAAATATTCCTAAACTTCAACTTATTAATTCCTTAACCCAATTATAGATTTACACTGTGGTCACCGACTAAATATATACATGTATTTTAATACCGTTAATATAAATCTTAGAAATCCAAGGGTAACTAAAAACTCAATTCATAACCATAAATTAATACCACCTCATATAGTATTCTATTATTAGTATTATGTAGAGGTTTTATTTTAACTCATTAATCCCTGCATATTATATTTTCTATAAGGTATTTTATTTCTTTTATTTATTTATTTATCGTATATATATATATATCCTTCCTATTATATTTCTCACAAGGAATGTTATTTCCTTTATCTATTTTTATTGTATTTATATATATATATATACATATACCTACATATATTAAGATTTATCCAGAACACTCTTTAAGAAATTCTATTGTATTTAATTATACCTAATATCTTGTAGACATATCCAAAACTTATTTATGGTTTATAAAATAAAGTATTTCCCTTAGTTTTAGTTACACATATTAGCTTCCATATTATATATAACAAATAAAGTGTAGTTTAGTTAAATTCCTTGATTCACTATAAGTTACTTCTTAATTCCCTTTTATAAATGCGTAAAAATAATATAAATATATATTTGTTCCTTAGTTTATTTAAAATGTTAACTCCCATATAATAAGTAAATAAAATGCAGGATAATTAAATTCCTTAATTTATATAAGTTCCTACTTAAGTAAGTAAATATACATATATGTAAATAATTTCATTGCTCTTAAAAACTAATACAAAAACATTTATAAACTTACTGTTATAAAATGTTAATTTAGTTCCCTTTATTCCCCAGCTTAAAAGTTAATTAACAAACCATACTTTAATTTTTGATTACATTAAAAACCTTATATTATAGGTTATTCTTAGGAAAAACTCATAAACACAATTTTTAAAACCCTTTACCATTGCCCAAAAATTCCCAAATTTAATATACAGTAACTATAACATTTTAGACATATTATAAAATTTTTATTTCATAAAAATATCTTCTTTATTTAACCGAATAATTCCAGAAAACCCGTAACTTGTAAAAATCATAACTTATGTTTAAAAACTCCAAAACCATAATAATTTACATCAAAATAAACTAGATTAAATAAGGAATCTATGGTTAAAATTTCAAGTCAAAATACATTCGGGAAGATATTTAAATTAACCCAACAAGTTAGAGCTATTTACTGAATTTTTATAGAAACTTTAATAACTTATAAACACCAGATCTAATCTTGACCGTTCAAATCCTTTAAAACGAAATCGACGGCTCCTGTACTCCTAGTTCATCAGCGAGTTCGATAAGGGGGGCGAGTACTAAATCGACGATTCCTCACAATCTACAGAACGAAATCGAGTGATTTTTGTTTCTATGGTTTCGAAATTCAATTACGGTTCTAATGATACCAATTTCCCCAATTATAATGCACTATACGATGGAATTCGAGTTCAGTTCGAATGTTAGGGTTCTAAACGGTTTCCGAATTCATCTAACATTTCTCTCAATCTAATGCATAATAATTGATAGAGGGGATGACGGGAGTACAAAAACGAATGACATTGTCGGAGGAATTGATCAAAACTCACCGGAATTGCGCCAGCGAGGAGAAACGAATTCGTTTTGCTGGAAAATTGGTATTTTATATGCAGTTCGAGTTGCTACTTCACGGACCAACTCGCACTAATGAGAAGGGTTCAATCCACAAAACTACCACGTTAAAGTATACATGTAACTCTAAACATTGGAGAAAGAATCATTGAAAACGAAGAACTAGGGAGAAAGTTATGGATCCCGAAATATCTGAGTTTACCATATCGTTTCTGGAAAAACTGGGCAAAACGCGACCAGATCAAGGTCGGAACTTTAGACGCCTATATCTTTTATATGATTGAGAATTAGCCTTGGTCGTAAACATGAAAGTTGTAGAGGGATTATAGCTCTTCAAAACGAGCTAAAGACACGAAATTTGGCCGAGAAGAAGAAGTTTGGCAAGACGAAGTTTACCTGATTTCAGAGAAAACCAGAATTCTGGTTTACGAATTCGCAAGGTGGCAACTTTGGATCAATATCCCGTCGATGTAGGATGAGTTAGAATGTATGTTATGTTTGGAAAGAGGAGATTAAGGAGAAGAGAATGCAAAAGACGGCACTCAAAAATTCCAAACGAGGGGAAAGTTATGGAGGTCCAAGATAGGGCAACAAACTGATTTCTGTTGGCGAAAACAAGGAGAAATTCGACTAAGTGTTGGGCGGCCTGTGATGACTGACACGTGGCATCTCTTAAAATTTTGGCTCTAAACTTCAATCTATCATAACTTTGGCTAGGATGATCCGTTTTTGACGTTCTTTTTATCGATATTCATGGTTTTCCATAACCTATTTATTGGTATAGGTTTCATGACCTGGTTTGACCATTCTCAAAAAGTCAACTCTAGCAAGGCTTAATAAGCTTTAAGGTTTCTAGAATTTTATATTGACTTTCATATTTCAGAACAATGTTCCAACACTTCCCAAAATCTTTATAATATATTGGAGTGTTAATAATTTTCCAAGATTTATTGATTATAAATCTTATTATTAAATTCATAATACCATATAATAATGTATAATAATTAGGGTTAAATAAGAGAAAACCCCTAAATAAATTTCACAACCCCATATAATAATTTACTATTCATAATTCCATATAATAATTTAATATTCATAATTCCATATAATAATTTAATATTCATAATTCCATATAATAATTTAATATTCATAATTCCATATAATAATTTAATACTTAATAGTATTATTAAAGGTTTAATAAAAGAAATCCCCTAAATTAATTTAAATTAATTTAAATTAATTTAGGGGTATTTCATTATCATACTAAAAAAGTTATTGCTTATGATATACAAATATTTCACCCAATTATCACCTGATCCATCCGAATCACCCACATATGACGGATTGGTAGATGACAACAAATGAAGAAAATGGGTGACTGGTGAATTGATGATGGATGACATATCCGGGTGACAGATGCAAATGATGCTTCACTCGACGCGGATCTACTATGAAGGTCATCACCTAAATTAAATTGTACAACAAATAAATAAATTATTTATATTTTATATGAACCATTTATGCGCCAAAATAAGTGTTTAGGTGTTTAACTATAATGCTTAGCGTTAATTAGAATATGTAGAGCTCAGCGGGCTTGGAAGACAGTGATAAGACCAACAAACTATACCTATTGATTTACAGCTATAAGCAATGATGCAATGGATAATGACTAAAACAACATTGAGCTCCTCCAACTCATCAATCCGAACTAAGACCGACCAAAACAACCTTGAAAGTACTGAAGTAGCCACATCATAGCAAACCATTAAACCTAAACATACTTTCAAAGCCTTCTTGATAACTACCCTAAAGTGCAATATAGTAGGTGATAAACAAGCTAATCTGTAGAGTTCAGAAAGCATATTTATACATAACCCATAATAGATATTGCCTACTACTGAACTAGCCAAGCGACCTTTCAAAAATAGTGTAGCATATGCCGAAAACATGCATACGGTCACGTAAGAGCTACACCAATCCTTGCGACCACGAAACCTTAAACTCATTTTTCTTGGCAACTCCCAGGATCAGGAGTTGCCGCTGCAATAGAGGAATTCCTAATAGGTTGATCAGGCTCTCTTTGATGAACCAAGTCCACCACCAAACTAGGTTCCTTTTTTGACCGAACTGTTTTACCCTTCTTGACATTGGGACCAGACTTGTAGATGGTCCAGACTTCCTCAAGCGTACCCTCATTGTTAATTCGATCAAAGTTTCACTTTTTCCCACCTGCACCAGTCAGTGCTCTTCGATCTTCATAAAGTATGGAATGTCTCGCAGCTCTGCTACATCAACATCTGAAGTCTCCTCTGGTTCAAATGCTTCACCTGTATCAGGTAAATGAACCAACCCCCATCCTCGATTCTTCATGACATTCACAATCGTGACTCCAAATGGAAGGTCCTACCCCTGTTGTCGATGTCTTTCCCGCCACTCCGCAAATGTACTTCCATACCTCACTATTATCTTAATTTGACACCTTCCGCCCAAAGCGCATTCATGAAGCTTGCAACCAAGGCCCATAAGGAAATACACCTGTCACAATGCTTCGTGTGATCGGAGCACCCTTTCATCATTGCATGGAACAAACCACACCGAAAACAAAACACGGACATTCTTTCATAAGTAAATCGTAACACCAACTCAACGACTCCATCGAACAAGATGGTAACACTAAGTACAAGCTTATAGATATCAAACAACACTTTTATACACATATATTCACCCCCAATCCTATATCATCTTCCCCATACTCCACAAATTCCCCAAATCAGCTACCTAGTCGTACAAAAATTTGTACTGTAAAAGAAAGGGGACATCATGAACTCTTACCCATATAGGAATCGATCGGAACTTATGGTCCTTTGAGGCTTTGTTTTTGTTGATCTGTTGAAACACCAAAAGGGAACTATTGAAGGACTAGGGACCTCGCTTCAATACTGTATGCATCAATCTACTTTCTCAAAACAAGAACAAATTTTTGCCAGCTATTCGAACTTTAAGATCACAATCTAACTGCCAGATTCAGCCTAGAGTATTTTCCATTGCTCTAACATCGGTACTTTTTTAGGAGAAGAGTTTACAAAGCAAGCCATGGTCAAAAGGGAGGGTTTGACTCGCATCAACTCCCTTCTCCTTCGTAAGCCACAGTTTCGCACATCGAGAGGCTAGTTTGATGTCTACCGAGATATGCACAGATGGATCAACCATTTGTTACCAAATTAGGAAGAGATAGAGGAGATAAGGAATAAAGAGAGGAAGCCATTGCCCAGAGGAAGAGGGAGATGAGAAGGGAAATGCAAAAGAGTTAGAGACGTAGCCCATTCCCACATGCAAACACAAATGATTATAGTAACCATTCTCAAGACAAGCAACACTTTGGTTTTAGCACACACACATAATTTCAACGGTGGGAGTCATGGAAGTCTGGACAGAGGATTTGGGCGAGCGGGCGGTGCCGGTACCCAAAGTGCACGAACTAGACCGGATAAAGCAGGAAGAAGGTAGAAGCGCAACCGTCGGCTCCTTTCCACCTGAGCAGGCACATGACCATACTGTTGCCATAAGTCCAAGCACACAGACATTCATGACCGCGAGTGAGGAATTACAGAAGGGTGGACCCTAAGAAAAGCTGCACTAATGGACCACATGGAGGAATTAATGAGCATAATTAAAGGATTGTTGAGGTTGGGATTAGAGAGGCAGCGAGGGGCAGTATTGAGAAGGAACGAAACGGCGGTAGTTTTGGGGGCGGTGGACCCGAAGCCAGTAACATTAATGAACATAAATATGATTATATCATTAATCCCTTTGCCTCCCAAAATTCCCAGACAGCTATGATTATGGAAGAATCGGAGGACTCGCCCCATATCAGAGTCGGAGTCGTGGACATCCCAAACGATGGGGTTTCCTTCTCCAATAGAGGCGGACTCCCTAAAACAGATTAATCTCAAAGTAATATTGTCACCTGATGAAACGGGGCCGAGTGTACCCAGCAAACTGTTGTGATCCGGGAGAAGGGTGAACTATAAAAAACAATCAATTTCAATTGAAGCGCGACGATGTTTTAAGTATGGGCAACAATTACGCATCATCTGTCCCTTTCTTAATAAATCTCTAGCAAACATAGAGAGAATTTTAAAGCAGCAAAGAAACAGACGGAAAAGCAGCAATGGTAATGGGAATAACATTTCACAATGTAAGAGGAACAAGAAAGGCAGAGAAAAGGGCGTCATTAAAGAAGGACATTCGTAGAACACAAACACCTCTGATAGGTCTCCTAGAGACCCATCACACTAAATCCTGCAATAAGAAACGCAACCTCTAGGGAGCGGGCAAGACAACAGAATGGGCAGAGGTGTTTGCGGAAGGCCAGTCTGGTGGCCTGATTTTCGCCTAGTCCCCAAACGAAATTGCAGTACAAATAAGAGATAGGAGCAGTGGATGGATAGTAGTAGAGGTGAATCTAACCTCGCAACAATTCAGAGCTATATAATAGGATTTGTGTATGGACATACAAATCATGGAGGCCGAAGAGGGATGTACTAGGAACTGCAAAACTTTTACGGTAGGGTGAATTTACCAATACTGGTGATGGGAGATTTTAATGAAGTTCGACAAGGGGATGATGGAAGAGTAGGGTGTGCAGCCAATGATATAACCTTCGATGTGAAGTACCGCTGTGACGTTTTGCGGTCCACAATATATGCGAACCCACATCAAAATCAGAATCGAAGAGGCAAACGTATGCTGGACAGAGGTAGTTATGGCCGCGAAGATACTAGCGCTTGAATATATGAGTATATGAGCTTTGATGAATCGATGAGCTTACTGCTAATTAAGTCTCGAAAAATCTCAAAGTCTTATTATAGGTCAAATGCTTGTAGTAGTTGTTGGGCAAAATAGTAGTTAAACTATCTTGCTACTTATGAGCAGTGAACCCAATCATTGTAGTACAACAAGGTCGTATCCACAGAGACTTTGCAACTATCTAATTAATTATCAAGTTAGTAAATGTACAAGAAGATAAATAAAAGTGCATAAAATGTAAATTGGGGGTTTAGCCAGTGGCAATCTTGGTGTTGGGAAAATAAAAAATAATTAAAAGCTTAAATAAAATTGTAGTGTATTGAATGGATGGAAAGTGTGCTAAGGAAGGTGGAATCGCCCAAGTATATTTCAGACATTAATCATAATCCTAATTTGCTCTATTTGTCTGTTTAAGAATTTATCTTGTGGCCTTCCTAAATCATAGATAAGGTCAACTCTTAATTAATTCAATAGACTTTTTACAATCAGAAAAAGTCTAAAATCATTAATTAGCATTAAGCAAGAATTCTTTTAATAACAGCGATGGATTTTATCTGCTAATCAAGGAGATAATATCTAACGTTTGTCTCTCTTTGTGGTCTATTCTCAGATTTACAAAATCATTGAAATAAGAGAAACCGTAAATACGTAAAAATGATCAGTTCTTAAGCATTTAATAATTTAGAGAGACAGAACAAATATTTATAAGCAAACTTGGTATTATAAATAAGTCTGAATTATTTGGGGTTAAACACCCATCCTAAGCACAAATATAAAATTACTCAGACATTAACACGAATGAAAATAAAATAAAGATAGAAGTAGCCATTATTTTGGAGACTGTTGGAGGAGACGGGAGTGCGGCTCGCTCTTGCTCCATCTGCTTCTCCTCTCTTCTTTCTATCCTGCTTCTGCCGAGTGGTGGAATGAAGAATGAAAATAAAATGGAGAAGTGGGAGATAAGAGGATGGAATGGATCGTAGGTGTGGTTTGTGTTGTGGTCGATGGTCGTGGTTTGATGAACGGTGGTTGATGGTCTTTGGATTCTGAGGAAGGGATGATTCATTTGAGCAGAAGGAGCGTGGGTTTTGTAGAAGAAAGGAGGAGGAAGAAGACATGCTGAAGACAGGCTGGAACACGCGTGAGCAATTTAAGGAGTGCGCCGGTGCCTGATATTGCCGATGGAGTAGATAGATATGTTTGCAGGCGCCGCAGGAAAAATGAGGAAGACGGCCGGCACGTCAATTATTCTGGATCTGGGTTGCACCTCTATTTGTTGTCCGGTCATTTTTTATCGGACATGTTTATCTCTTGTCCGGTTAAAATTCCACGGACATGCTTGTTTTGTGTCCGCCCTTATTTCCACGGACGGATTCTTTATTTTGGCACGTCCAAACCAGTGTCCGGACCAGCCTGGTTCGGACGCTGTGATTTCCTGCGGAGAATGATTTGCGTCCTGCCTTATTTCCACGGACATACCACGGTCACAATTCCCCTTGTCCGGCCTTTTCTCCTCGGACAACACACGGACGCCATCCTGGACTGTCCGAACCACCGTCCGGACCGACCTGGTTCGGACGAAACTTAGTTTGCTTCCAAAATTTTCGTTTCAGCTCCGATTTGAGATCCGTTTGCGCCTATGCCTTCGTCTCTTCGTCTACTTTGCTCCTAGCTTGGTTTTCCTCATGTTTAACCAATAAATCTGTAAGATAATCAATAAAACATAAACTAGAGGAAAACTAACCAAAGTGGAGAAATGAGCAAGAAAAGTACTAATATAATATATGAAATATACCCTTAAAACATGCTCATTTTAGTTTCTGGCTAAGGACATTCCTCAACTGTTTAGACCGTTTTTGGTCATATCATTGCTACATTTGTAGCCCCTTATAAAAAAAAGAGTTTCGTAGCGAAACCGGAGACAAAACTAAGATTATGAGACTTTCTTAGGAAAGAGTCTATAGCATAGACTTGTAGTAGTTGTTGTCCTTACATTATACTAGTCCATTTATGCGCGCAGCTACCTAGCTAGCTAGCTTGGGAGAAGCATATGCTATTGACAAATTGAGATATTCATGAGAAACTCTTGATTATGGTAAATTTTAACACTTACAATATAAACATCATAATCCAACACGTACTTTTAAGAAAGACACATATAATTTCCGGCCGGAACTGACAAAACATTAGTAATACAAACATTAATCATTCGTTGCCTTCTTCTCCATCCTAAACACAAGTTGAAACCACATGAACCGGGACAGATACAAAACACATCAATTATTCTTCAATTAAATTAAATGTGGAATATTAATTAATACTCCACTACTCCATGTTGTGTCCGGTCATCATCATCGACCACCGACCACAATCTGATACTATCTCCATTCCGAGCGGAGCAATTACCACGGACCTCACCCTGCGTTCCAGTCAATACACTGAGCTGACCCATCTTAACCATAGCTTCCACAAACTTTTCAAAGAACAAGGTCTGATTAACAGCAAAGCTAGTAACTATTCCTCTCGTCCTCTTATCAACATACAGGTCTTGGTCAGAGGTGAATAGCCCCTGTCTGTTCATGAGGTCAACGTAGTACTTGTTGTCAAACCGGTTTGGGGAGCGGAGGTCGAGATTTGTGGTGGCGTTGGTGGTGGCTGTGGGGCAAGTGAGTTTGAGATTGTTGGCGAATGTTTTGTCCATGGTTGTGTCTTGGGTTGGGTATAGTCGATCTGTGAAGGAAGTACAGTGGCCTTTTCCGATTGTATGGCCACCGGAGAGAGCAACGACGTCGGTTGGTGTGAAGGATTTTGTGGATAGGGAGTCGAGGATGACGGTGGCGTTGCTTGATGGTGCTGGGAGATTCTGAAGTGTTGCTGCTTGTGTTGCGAAGTTGAGGCCGTCTCTTCGCCCAAGGGGGATGTCGTAGTATGGTCCACCAGACTGGAAAAATAAATAATTAAGTGAACATTTGCATGATTAGATGTGTTAAGCTTGTATATATAATTCCTTTGATGATATACGGTAATACTATGTTAATATAGTACGGTATATACCAAGTAGACGGAATCACGGGCGGCGAGGGCGGTGATATCGGCACAGGATACCACTTGGCCACACTGTTTATGTACAATCCGACGGAGCTCTTCAATGATCTTAAATGCCTGAGCCCTCAAGCTGAGATTCGGTGGCGCCGATTTCTCGCTCGGTCCGCTGGCTGAACCGTCTAGCAGGACGGACCCATCACATCCCTGAAAATTCCACGTACGTTTTATATTACCAACACAGCAACACTATATATTATTTCAGAGATTTTTATTTTGGCTCTCATTATTAAAGGCATGAAAGAATTCACTTCATCATAATTAAATACTCACGCGTATAAATATATAATATTTTATGAAGAAAAAAACTCATGCGCGATATCGATATTCGATAGTAGAGACCAGAACTTGAATATAACATGGAATTATATATAATAGTATATGATCATCATTAGGAAAAATGAATCAACATGGTAGTAAAGTATTACTTACTTGGACAAAGCAGTCATGGAAGTGAAGACGGAGCAGGCCTGCAGCTTGGCCGACATCGTTTTGAAACACTGTCTTGAGGTAGTTTCGGACCACGGCTTCGACCTCCGGACAGCTGGATTGGTAAAACGTCCACGACAGCCCAGACACTACTGGCGGCGCTGCCGTTGCTTCTGCCTGGGAAATAGAAACCGCCGCCGCGGAGCAGACGAGGAGCAGGAGGACTGAAAGAGACAACCTGGACGAGAATAATGACGCTACTACTCTTTCCATATCGTGTTTTTCTTTTCTACGTGTTTAGTTTAATTGGGGTTTGAAGAGGATGCGTTTGGTAGCGTGTGGCTGATCCATATATATATATATATACTAGCTAGTATATGGAAAGATGAGGACTCGTGGGTCAATATTTTCATGATATCTAATTATTTGCTATATACTCCCTTACTCCTAAATTAACTTGATTTTAATATTTAATATATAAAATAAAATTATTTTTAAATTATTTTTTTATATAATAAACTATATATTACAAAATATAATTTTATAAATTTATTTTATTTTATAAGTTAAAAAAAACATGTCATAAATTAAACGACAATTCAATAGAGAGGGAGAGAGTATATGCTAGTATTGTCTTTATGAGTATAATCCTCCGTTCACCTCTGCAACTTTGAATAGTCTCAATGGATAAAGCCAGGGTTGGCGTGTGTGTGCATGGCGGGCCCATACCTTACTATCTACCACATTTTATTCATTTTAATTGTTAAATCACGTGGTTGGTTATTGTTTGACAAAATTAATTAAATTGGTCTGACTAAGATATCTTACATACAACGATAAGAAAAGTAAAAACAAATGAAAATGGAAATGTATGATCAATACAATATAGCAGTCCTTATCAGATTAGATTCATTATAATTTTGTATCAATTGTTTTAAGATAATGAAAGTTTCTGGCCATATTATATTTAAATTCCGCTAAAGTTTTGCACTTCTAAAAACATCGGTGGTGGAGTTATATCCTAGAATCAGAGATCATAATTTAAAACTTACCTACTATATCATATTGTGAGAAAGATTCATTTACAATCGAAGAAATCTCTCATGAACACATACACTTGAACACTTCCATTATAGTAATTTGACATCGTTGGAGGATGAGTATATTGAAAAAAACAAAACAAAACAAGAGATTAGTAATTAATAGCTCCCACCAACCAGGGTAGGAGGCCGGAGTAGCACACAACATAATCCATAAAAATGATAAATGAGTTGAGAGATTGTACATAATTGTTATTCCCCAAATTCTCAAAACTGACACATATAATAATTAAAGCATAAGTTGGCTACTAGCACTTTTTAGGGACAATGATATATCGTTACCACCTTGTTTCAAAAGATGATGATAGCACGCGCCCCCTTGATGCCTAAGTTAATTTTTAATATTTTCCTGTTTATAATGCATATTCTTCATCATTAAGCGCTTGCGTTGCGTCTAGGGACTTGACATTTTAAAGTAGTTATTGTTTGCTTTGTGCTCAATGCTTTCGGCTAGCTTCTTTATTTTTCTTTATATGGCGTTTTGATATATCTAGGAGATGGTATACTTTGGTTTTCAGGGCGTGATAGTGGACAGATAAGTTATACTTGTTGTCATTCTACAAAACTGTACATTAGATTTCACCTCATACAGTAAAAGGTTTGTGATAAGAATTACAATTATTACAATTTACACAATTGTTTTTGCTCGAGCTTGTCCACAATCACAAAGAGCATAGAGATGTGCGGATACAACAATAACATGGCGTCCAATGTACCCATCTCCCGGCTGCCCGTCCAGCCGGTGGCCCAATTCCTTGGTTGTCCAACCTGCACGAATGGTGTTATGATATGAAGTGCATGGACACTAACCAAGTCCCACCCTCTTGTTCGAGCTTATCCATTTTGTTTTTGTTTTGGAAAGAAAGAGCTTACCCACTTTGTTTTATCGTTAACTTTTTTGTATAAATGGCCTGTACTTAAAGACAGCTAAGGTTCCGTTCGATATCAAGCTGAATGAGATTCATCTAGTTTTAATAATAAAGCTTGTACACATGTCAATATATAATTTGTCCAATCCCATAATAAAGTCCCATCCTGAACCACATGTCATCTCTTTATTTGTTAACTAAGGTAATTTTTCTTAACCAAAGCTAGCTGTATCACAAACGCAACATATGTGTTGGAGATCAAGTGTGAGTCCCACATTGAAAAATTATGTAGATAGCAAGTAGCTTATATACTAGAGCTACTCCACCTAATGCCAATTGGTTTTAGGATGGAATCTCATGGGTTATTGAGTCTTACTAGTCTATATGGGTATTTTATATAATTCTCTCTGTTAGGCCTATTCCAAGTGGGGTCCAAACAGGGTGCAATGTGGGAGGCCGCGGAGGTAACTGTGACAACTCCAGCACCGACAAAAAGAAAAGATGGTTAACTCTCTGCACTTAGTCCTAAAAGAAAAGGGGCTTTAAGTGCTGATTCATGACGAAAGAGTGAAGTCCGCCAACATGATTGCCGCTGGATAACTT
>CM041776.1:300349703-300365860 GCA_023374045.1 Limonium bicolor | reverse complement strand
TTACGGTTTCTTCTTATTTAATGATTTGTAAATCTGAGAATAGACCACAAAGAAAGACAATCGTTAGATATTATCTCCTTGATTAGCAGATAAAATCCATCGTTGTTATTAAAAGAATTCTTGCTTAATGCTAATTAATGATTTTAGACTTTTTCTGATTGTAAAAAGTCTATTGAATTAATTAGAGTTGTCCTTATCTATGATTTAGGAAGGCCACAAGATAATTCTTAAACAGACAAATAGAGCAAATTAGGATTATAATTAATGTCTGAAATATACTTGGGCGATTCCGCTTTCCTTAGCACACTTTCCATCCATTCAATACACTACAGTTTTATTTAAGCTTTTAATTATTTTTATTTTCCCAACACCAAGATTGCCACTGGCTAAACCCTCAATTACATTTTATGCACTTTTATTTACCTTCTTGTACATTTACTAACTTGATAATTAATTAGATAGTTGCGAAGTCTCTGTGGATACGACCTTGTTGTACAACAATGATTGGGTTCACTGCTCATAAGTAGCAAGATAGTTTAGCTACTATTTTGCCCAACAAGTTTTTGGCGCGTTGCCGGGGACTTCGGTCCAACTATCTGGTTTATTATCAGTTTAGTTTTTTTCTTTTATTTCCTTTATTTGCACTTTTTGTGTCTAAATTTTTGTTTTGTTTTTAAGGTACTTAATTCTGATGGATGGTCACTACGATCACAGGAAGTTGGTATGATTACCCTATGGCGCAGAGAACACACATCAATGGAGTGTCTGTCAAAGGTGCGGAGAGTACCATGAAAACCCCCAATGTTCAGACCCAATGCTGAATTGAGAGCTCTCTTGGAGGATTTCAAGTCATCTCTCAAGCCTATCCCATCTTTGTGTGCCGAGAGTGTGGAGGAGACCATGAAAGTTCCCATTGTCCTATGGTTGCAATAGAGAGAGACAACGCCATTTTAAGGGAAATGATGGCAAATTTTACCTCAAAGTTTGGAACCTCTGAAATGATCCAGCAAAGAACGCTAGATCAGGTAGAACACATGGAACAACCGTTTCAACAACTAGATGAAGTGGTTCACGAGGAGGAACAACCTGCTGAGGACTTAAGCTACTCTCCACCTCCTCCCCTATTCGAATCAGAAAATCCATCACCAAACAACCATCAGCTTGATTATGAAGACAACTCCAAAGAAGAGAGTTTCTCCTTCGACTTCATGGAGTCTCCTCCCTCTGAAATCAACTACTATTTCCCCTCCTTCTCCGTGCTCTACCCAGAAGATGAGGGTAGATACATCCTCAACCATGAGAAGGAGGAGATGCCGCCTCCCTCCGAGCCATCAGAAGAGAGTGCTATAGTCAATTTCAAGGAGCCACTTCCCTCTGAAGTTAATTTACATCAAAGCTCGTCCAATGAGCCTCACCAAAAAGATGAGGACATCTACATCCTCAAAATTGAGGAGAAGGAGCCATCCAACTTTGATCTTCGTCTGGATGATCAAGGCATTCCCCACCTAAGCAACAATGATGTAAGGTGGAAGCATAAAGTTCACCCACTAAGTGTGGAGGCCACCTTCCCTTTTGATCCCGGACTAGAGATAGAAGACAAAGTCCGCCCCAGAGCTCTCCCTACACCGCTCATTGAAGATAAGGATGTTTTCATCCTTAATTTCGAAGAGGAGGCTCTACCAAAATTCAATCCTCGCACCAAGGATCAACAATCTCAACACCTCCACCTGACGAAAGATCAGTGGAGCCTACACTTCTACATTCTAAGTGTGAGATAACATTTCCTTTTGATCCGGGTGGTTTTTCAATATTCATGATGTCCCTCCCACCCACCCGTTAAAACCAACTTCAACGCTCATATTCAATCCCGGATGACTTCATGGTGATACTGTCTAGCCAAAGACGTTAAAGCAGGGCAACTTCCTGGGAGGCAACCCGGATGAACTTTTCTTTTATTTGCTTTTATGCTCTCTTAATTTCAGTTCTCTCTTAAATTTTGTTTTTGCTAACTATTAATCCCGTTTGTAGTATGGTTGCTTCTAGTGTCTTATGCAAGTGCAACTTCATGTCTACACCGCAACCAAGCTACGCTACTTGAGGCTGAAGCTCAAGTGTCAGGGAACTCGTTTAACGCTAGCAAAAATAATCTTAGGGGAGTACCAGTTTCTTTAATTATGCTTTTATTTTGCTAAATTCTGCTGTGGAGAGCTCCTGTGCTAAAATGTCTATTTGTGACCTTTGTGTTTTCTCTATTTTATCTACTTACCGAAAAGGTCTTCTGAAACCTTCCGTTGTTTTTCTGGTGAACAATGAGGACATTGTTCAATTTAAGTGTGGGGGAGTGCCCTTTTCGGCGACATTTTGTGCTTAAAATGCTTAATCTCTCTGCTTATCTTGCGTTTGTCCAAATTCAATATCGTGGACCCTTTATATATGGGTTGTTCTCTTTAAAAATAAATACTGTTATGAATTGTGGGATAAATGGTACAAAATGTTTCATATTGATTACTTTTGAGGAGCATTTTTATGCGGTGTGACCAAATGATCCGCAATGGTTGGATTTTTATTGCTCAGGGGTTCCTTCTGTCTTCTTTCTTAGGGATTGCTAAGGGGTGCTTCTATGTCAAAAAAATAAATAAAAATAAACAAGGGACTTGCGAGATGCCATTGGTAACCAACAAATGAGAGTTGAGTGTTCTTGAATACAAAAGCTTGATGCTTAAATATTATCTTCTCATCTCTTATGCAAAAGTGAAACAAATGCATAAATCTATTTTTCCTTTTATTTTCTCCTCAATGCCCATTCTTGAGAGAAGTTGGCCATGGTAAAAGTTCTCAAAGTCACCTTAACCAAGAAGCATTGAAGTACTCCGGATCATACCCCGAAACTCTATATTTTATTTTTACCCTGAGCACACCTATGCCACCAGTAAGTGATGACTCACACTCCTCAAAAAGATTAAGATCATGTACTGTTCACCTCCTTATCCTGCCCATCATAATAGTATTTGTTAGTATTGAGCATTCCCTACTTGCTTGGGTACATGGTTTTGCTTGAGGACAAGCAAAAAGGTAAGTGTGAGGGTGTGATAAGTGTCCAAATGAGCATGTTTTATGGGTGTATTTCATATATTATATTAGCACTTTTCTTGCTCATTTCTCCACTTTGGTTAGTTTTCCTCTAGTTTATGTTTTATTGGTTATCTTACACATTTATTGGTTAAACATGAGGAAAACCAATCTAGGTTCAAAGTAGACGAAGAGACGAACGCGTAGGCGCAAACGGATCTTAAATCGGAGCTGAAACGAATATTTTAGGAGCAAACTAATTTTCGTACGAACCACTGTCCGAAACATTGACCTGTCCGAACCAGGCTGGTCCGGACAGTGGTTCGGACGCAACAAATGGGACGTCCGTGGCACGTCCGGGTAAAAAAGCACGGACGCAAACAAGGACGCGTTCTCCGCGTAAAATCGAACCGTCCGAACCACCCTGGTCCGGACAGTGGTTCGGACGCGGCAAATTGAAGGATCCGTCCGTGGAAAAAAGCCAGGACAGGAGAAGAAGGAGAGTTGTGCCCGTGAGCTGACCGAGGAGAAAAGGCCGGACAAGGGAAAACCTGTCCGTGGATTTAAGACCGGACAGAAAGAAATATCCTCGCCTGTCCGTGGATTTTTGGCCAGACAGAAAACAGAGCATGCCCTGTCCGTGGATAAATGGCTGGACAAGAGATAGGGACGTCCGCCCAGAAAAGACCGGACAACAAATAGAGGTGCAATCCAGAATAATTGACGCGCCGACCGTCTTCCTCATTTTTCCTGTGGCGCCTGCAAACATATCTATCTACTGCCGACCGTCTTCCTCATTTTTCCTGTGGCGCCTGCAAACATATCTATCTACTCCATCAGCAATATCAGGCGCCGGCGCACTCCTTAAATTGCTCAGGCGTGTTCCAGCCTGTCTTCTTCCTCCTCCTTTCTTCTATAAAACCCACGCTCCTTCTGCTCAAATAGATCATCCCTTCCAAAATCCAAAGTTCACCATCGTTCATCAAAGTTCAACGAAGTTCTTCAGACCACGATCCATCGTTACAGAATCGAACACCACAATACAAACCACACCTACGATCCATTCCATCCTCTTATCCCCCACTTCTCCATTTTATTTTTATTCTTCATTCCACCGCTCAGCAGAAGCAGGATAAGAAGCAGAGAAGAGAAGCAGCTGGAGCAAGAGTGAGCCGCACTCCCGTCTCCTCCAGCAGATAATGGCTACTTCTATCTTTATTTTATTTTCATTCTCGTTAATGTCTGAGTAATTTTATATTTGTTCTTAAGATGGGTGTTTAATCCCAAATAATTCAGACGTATTTATAATACCGAGTTTGCTTATAAATATTTGTTTTGTCTCTCTCTATTATTAAATGTTTAAGAACTGAACATTTTTACGCATTTACGGTTTCTCTTATTTCAATGATTTTGTAAATCTGATAATAGACCACAAAGAAAGACAAACGTTAGATATTGTCTCCTTGATTAGCAGATAAAATCCATCATTGTTATTAAAAGAATTCTTGCTTAATGCTAATTAATGATTTTAGACTTTTTCTGATTGTAAAAGTCTATTGAATTAATTAAGAGTTGTCCTTATCTATGATTTAGGAAGGCCACAAGATAAATTCTTAAACAACAAATAGAGCAATTAGGATTATATTAATGTCTGAAATATACTTGGGCGATTCCACTTTCCTTAGCACACTTTCCATCCATTCAATACACTACAGTTTTATTTAAGCTTTTAATTATTTTTATTTTCCCAACACCAAGATTGCCACTGGCTAAACCCTCAATTTACATTTTATGCACTTTTATTTACCTTCTTGTACATTTACTAACTTGATTATTAATTAGATAGTTGCGAAGTCTCTGTGGATACGACCTTGTTGTACAACAATGATTGGGTTCCCTGCTCATAAGTAGCAAGATAGTTTAACAACTATTTTGCCTAACATAGACCCTGGATACTTTCCTTATGTTCTTGACCAGTTTGACATCCTCTTCGATGATTAATGGTATTCTCTGGTACCTTATATGTTTATCTTAGGTATTTAACCCGTTTATTGAACGTTGATGTGTTGACGTTAGGCATTTGCCTTACTGATTTTAGGTTGGGTGTGCATTCCATCCATCATGCCTTGCTTCAAGATTCTTGAGACATATCCAATGTCTTTACTCAATTATTAGTGCTTCTCGCACTTATTAATTCTTAATCATCTTCCTGGAGTGCGTTCTTCTCTCCCTTAGCTTTGTAAGCTTATCTGGGTTCCTCGATCGTTCGAGGTGTCCAACCGTTTCGGTTTAGATTTATTTCAGTGTCCGTAGAACGGAGTCGACTACTTCCCGTGTTTCGTACACAACTTGTATATATACGTGGGGTACCTTATTGGTACGTTACCACTTACCCGGCTAACTCACAATTGGTCAGGCAGGCCCGCAAGCTCCTTCAAAGTGCGGTCGTCCCACATCCCGTGTTTGGGTACACTCGTAGTGCTCATCACACGCCTAGGTGAAGTATTCTATTGTCAACTCCTCTTGTATCGTCCTACGATAACTTACTGTGGTTCTCTGGTTTGGTTTTAAAATCTAGGGTTTTAAAAGAAATATTTGGGTTTGAAAGAAAAGTCTGGAGTTTAAAAGAAAGATTTGCGTGGTGTTACCATGTCTGGGTCTTGACCAAGTCTAGCTTCTCGCTGACTGGTATGTCCTTAATACAATGGTCAGGCCGCTAGACCTTTCCAAGATTTTATCCTTCAAGTTCTCAGGATTGGTGATCCTATGTTTGCTTCAATCGTCATGGTAGTACTTTAGTAAGTACTTCGTTGGTCATCAAAAGTTTTCCAAATAGCCCTGTTGTTTCCGCACTTGCCCTGGCAAGTGCGCGGGTACGTTGGTTTTTGGGTTAGCATATACCGGTTACGGTATTATTTCCATCCGTAATTGGTGGCTTTATTGGATCTCCCTTTGATCTTTTGATCTTAGTGATCAAGTTCCTGAGTAACTTCTCAGTGTTCTTGACATGATTTTCGTTGATTCGGGTGCTTCCCTGGTCCTTGTGTCCCTGTGTAACTTGTTTCGTTGCTCGTTCTCACGCCTTTACGGTGGATACCGAGGCTTGACTTATCCTTAGGAACTACGTCGTAGTCCTATCGGGTGGTATCCGGTATATATTCTCATAGTTGTCTGAGCTATGTCATTCAAGCATTATAGCCTCTTGGTGTCGTAGGGTTGGAATTATTCAGCCTCAACTAATTCCTTAGTCGAACTGCATACCGTTAGTGGTATTATCAAGCGTTTGCAGTTCGCAGACTTTCTTGTCTCGGGTTTGTTACTCCACCTAACTCGCTTTATTACGTGGTCGTGCTTCCTTCTTGCTGGCTAGGCATGGTTCTCGCGACTGCGAAGCACGTGGCCCCATGTTGCCGTAAATTTCATTATCCTGTGGCTAGGATTATCAATCTACTGCTATTAGGTGCGGTTATTGTCATTCAAATGAGAACCATCTTTGGGATTTCCAGTTCTTGGACTCTACCGCATGACGGGTTCCTTCTCTTACAAGGTTTATTTGGCAACTGCCAGTTCGGGTTTACCCAAGTATGAGAGGTCTTCCTCTCTTTGGCGTTCTTTCCTGAGTTATAAATTTGGGGTTATGGAGGGCGGGTGTGGTTATTGTAGGGTTCCAGAATGTACTGGAAGTTCCCAACTAGCGTACCTCTCACGCTAACACTCAACCCTTAGCCCTGAGTCTCTAATTTCTAACTCGGTATTTCCATCATCAGAGTGATACTTCGCTCTGATACCACTTTTTGTAACACCCCTACCGCTAATCAAGCCATTATCTTCTAACCCGTCTCAAATATCAATACCAAAGCAGCGGAAATTCTCTTACAAACGGTGGGTGATACATTGCCTTTAGTCACTCACGTGACTAACAAATCCAAATCCGGATACAAATCTACTATCGGTCTGATGAACTTGAATATACCGAGTACAATTCTCCAATCAATACATTCCATTACTTAATCAAATCATAATACAATCCAACCCACAATCATATCTATACCGAGTCTCTACAATCATCAAGTTGTCGATACAATTCTTACTTACAATACAACCTTACAAAACATATACAATCTCCTTAGTCAACTACCCATGCTTAAGTAGCAACCCCGTCCTACTCTCGGACGGTAAACGGCTTCAATGTACCTGGAAAATAAAAACGGTGCCCCAAGGGGCTCAAAGAATTGCTGGTATGAAATTCGCATGCCCCGCATGCTAACGGGGGTACGCCGACTACTTGGTCGAGAGCATGGCGTTCTTTTTAATTCGTGCAAGATAGCAATACATTAAACATGCTCACAATCAAAGGTATTCAAACAAGGAATACAATTACAACTATCACAACAAGAATGTTAGTTAGCACTACTTAGTCTTAGGCCTTGAGGGTTAACACCTCACTATGCCATAGTCATTTACTTAATACCATACCCATTCTCTTGGGCTACCCTTACTCAGGTTCTCTTAATCTCAATCTCAATCACATTCTACAATACTCAAACTTGATTCACAACTCTCAAGTTCTCAATCTTAATTCTTAATTTATAATCTCAACTCTCAAGTTCAATTCTCAATTCTCAATACTCAAATTTCAATCTCAAATTCTCAACTCTCAAATGGGTATCTTTTAAGTCATTACCCATGACCTCCGGGCAGAGTCATACACAAGACTCACCACCGGGCTTTCAAATACAAGTCTTACTTCCCCGGTTTCGACCCTACTCTGGGTCTAGCATGGTGGGAAGGTTCGACTATCAAACGGAACTATACACTTAGTTCCTCAAATTCTCAAATGTTCGTTTCTCTACCGGACTACTCAAATTCCCAAAACTCCTCTCTCGGAATTATTTCATAATCTCATAGATTAGCCTAGAAGTATCTCTCTCGATAACATCTATTAGCTTAGGGAAATTTCTCAATGTCTAGTATTCTCAGATTTAAGGGTTTCCCCAACTTATCAAATACTTTTATGTTCGGGACATTTTCTTAATTAAGTCGGATCCTCATATCATGGATCGACTACTTTTCTAAGGAAGTTTGATGGTCCCTTATCATTCTTTTACTTTTCTCAAAATTCTTTTCTTTGAACTTTTAACATCCTCTAAGTAGAGGTTCTTTATATCTTACCATTATTGTTTGTTTCATGGATTAATTCAATTCGGTTCTCTAACCGTTATCGGGAGTTTACTAATCCCGTACAACCTTCTCATGTTCTAGTGAGTTCATACGTTTGTTTTATCGTTATTCTTAATTCGATGAATATTGTGTGTTTCCACGTTTTGTTACTTTGCGAAACGACTCCTTCTACGAGTCACTAGTCAAACAAGACTCATCTTTGAGTTGGTCTACAACACTAGGTTAGACCACACATTCATTCAAGTATGGTTAGTTCATACATCATGCATCAAGACAAGCAATCAAGGCAATAAATCATTTTCATGCTTTTATCTTGATTAAGTCGGCACACAAGCAAACAACACACAAATTAGTGTAGCCAAGTTAGCATACAGGGCATGAGAAAATCATACCTTTCACCATGGATTAACTTTTCCGGTCACCTCACATTGCTTGGTTCACACTTGATCCACTGATAACATTCCAATTGTTTTCATTAACACAAGGGCGTTACGGTATGTAAATAGCTACTACTCCCGTACTTACCCCGTTGTCCCGTTATATCGGTTTCTACTAAGTGTACTTAAGTTCCTACTCCCACATTCACTTCTCAACTTTGTTTATACTTCCAAGGACCTTTATAGGTCACCAAACAAGTCCTAAACAACTTATAAAACCAATACCAATCAATTCCCCATCATTAGAATGCATTAAAGCACTTATTGGTGAATTTCTGGTGTGGTCTAGGACTTGGTCCGGCCCTAAAGTCCCGGATGAACACAGAAAATGACTCTCGGCTCAATTTTTATCCTGGTCCGAGACATGGTCCGGGTCTATAGTCCCGGACCAGGCATTGAAATTTCTCTCGGGTGTTTTTTTTATCATGGTCCGGGACTTGTTAGCTAACCTAGGTCCCAGACCAACATTCCAGGCCAATTTTTGGCCGTTTTTCACCTGTAGTCCAGGACCTTGTCCAAGGACTAGGTCCTGGACCATAGCAGCAGTACAACAATTTTGATAGATTTGCATTGTTTTCCAACTCCAAATCTCACCCACTCTTTCCCTAATTCTTTCCCATGTTTTCTAACATGTTTAACCTCCTTAAAACACTCCTAATCATGCTCTAGACCTCCTCAAATCATTGGTCCAATCCTTACCCCAATCCTTGCTCAATTTCTACAAATTTCAATTCCCACATTTACATTTTGCACAGTTGTGCATTTCTAACTTTCTTTTGGTAGTTTACACTTCTTCTCAACCCAATTGACATTTCCAATCCTTCCAAGACAAATGCATTAACCATTCCCAAGTTCATCCTTTTCTTTCAATGTCATACAACCTAGTTTCTCTCCAAAACTCCAATGCACTTATACACTATTTTGCTACAGATTTTTTTTTCTTAGTTTCAACTAAGCCTTGCACCAACATCCTAAGTGACCAACTAACCTAAATGAATCTCTTTCAATACCTAGTTAATCCTAGGTCATTCTTTACTCAAAACACACTTAACACTCCTTCGGTTCCTACCGAAATTTTTGTTGCTTTTCTAGTATTGGCCAAAACTCATTTCTACACCAAATTTCAGTCAATACTAACCAAACCCTTAGTGGGTTCTAACAGCACACAATGCTCATTCAAACTTCATTCATATCCTCCAAACACAACATAATTGAAATACCCCAAACCTTAGTACATTGATGAACTATCTAATTATAATATATTAAGGCTATAATATGCCTTAGAAACATTAGAAAAGAGTTTAAACAACAATGTACACAAAAACGTACCTTAAGCGTTTAAACCGAAAACGCACCTTAGAGCACGAAAATGTGCTTTAAGGAGAAATGTGCCTTAAGCATTTATACATGGAACTAAAAGGCTAATGAGCCTAAATACCATTAAGAAGTAAGGTAACAACAATAAAATGGTCATATGAGCCATAGCGTATACACGCAAATTAAGTATACAAGTCCACACAAAACCGGTACTAAACTAACGAAAGTCAAGGAGAAACCACTAAACGACTTGGTTTAAGTTGGAATTAGCAATATGCTATTTCACGAACAAAGTTTCTAAAGGTTGTAAATGTACTAAGAACACATTTAAACTAGCCAAAACAAATTGCAAAATCAATGTGAACCGGGAAGCACAAAAAATGTGTTTTAAGGCATTTTTGGCCTTGTAACATACCTATAACATGGTATAAGTCATTGAGAACGAATTTAATCCATCAAATGTTACATAATATAAGAAGAAAACAAAAAAAAATGAGATCAAATGGGACTACGGGCTGCTGATTTGGGGGGTGACTCACCAAGGCATTATTTGCCTTTACTTTATACTATTACACCTAATCAAGACTTCCTTGCATTGTATTATTACCTTGTCCCCTTAGTGAATGATTAACCAGACTCTTACCTATCAAATGAGAGCTTCAAAATTCGGAACTCATACTCTCTTTGAAGGAAGAACACAAAAACAAGCCAAAGTTCACGATTTTGAACCTTAAAGCACACCCTTCCTTGTAAGAATCAAAACTTTCTCGTCCTAGCTCCAGATCACAAGCTTGATAGCTCGTTGGAATCCTCTATTCAAGAGCTTTACAACCATAGCTCATGAGCCCCAATATTCGTAGGAAAAACCACTGAAAAGTGCCTTTGATTCTCGAGGTAAAACATTGCCTACTTGGAAACTTCTTATTCTTTAGTTTTTGTTACAGCCGATTGGCATGGAATACTAACCCATCTTATTCTTCATCTTATTGTGTAATTTTGGGGACAATTCCTTTAGCAAATTGCTGGCCAAATTTCTAAGGAATTCAAGCTTATATATTAAGCTAAAAGTTTAATATACAAGGTAAATCCTACAACTACCTATTTCATGGTTCTAAATGTTGATCTATATATGATCTAACCTATCATATACTTTGTTTATTATTACCGAACTTAGTAGGTGTTAGATTTAATTTTTAGCACCTAAAATGTTAATATTTTGTAAATCTAAAATTAAATTTATAATCCTTATGATATAAGCTTTAATATAAGCTATCATAATAAATAAGAAAAGTTCATATACTATTATTTATGGGGTGGCCGAAAATTAAGAAGGCTTATTGAGTTAGGAAATTATATAACTAAGTTAAATTAAGGAATTAGTATAATTAAGTGTAATATGTAAAATTTGTGAAGTTTTGGTAATATATTGTAATTGCCGAAAACATATATGAATTATTATGAAATTTATGAAGTTTAGATGACGGGAAAATAATTGTAGAATTAAGTTTACAATTTATAAAGAGTTTATAAGTATTACTAGAATTTATAAGGTTTTTGGTATATTTAAAGTTAATAAAAGATAGTATATGAAATACCCCTGATATTTAAATAATTAAATAATGATAAATATATATTATTAGGGGATTATTAAACCCTAAAAGAATATATAAACACTCAGGCGTTGAGAACGCACCTAAACTCCTTAAGGTCAAAAACGTGCGCTAAAGCCCGACCTTAAGTAAATAAATTATATAAGCTATAAACATCATATAAAGTCAACCAAGGATCATTATATGACCTTTGGAACACAAGTCCTCAGTTGGAACTAAGTAAAAATACGAAACACCCGGGAATTCTCTTAAAAGGCCCCTTAAGGCCCGAAAGTCCCGGAAATACCATATTAAATAAAGTAAAGCATTACACCTCATTCAAAATGCATAATAATACCTTAATGAACATTTGAGACAAAGTTCTCAAGATAAATTCTCAGTTAAAGACAAAATACTCGGGGGAGTTTCTTAACGCTCCTTTTTTGCCCGGGTAGGCCAAAAAATTGTGTTATGAGTTTATATAACCCCATATAACTCAATGTAACACTTTAACATATTATTATTGACTATAAACAATGTCAATAAACACTTGAAACACATAGCGACTAATTAATTCTTATAAAATCGTTAAAGTACAAAAAATACACCTTCGGGTGTCACAAAAATGCGTTTTACGCAAATGCCTTGAAGTTTTTGAGGAGCCACGAGTTGATAAACTTAAAAGTGGATCAAATGACCATCTAAATCAATTGATGGCAATACTAAACTTATAGTATAAATGGGGGCGATTTTTAGGACAAAAAGGTACCTAAAATCAGCATTTTTACCTTAAAACTTTCATCTTATTGTAGACAACAAAAATTCTCACCCCATAAAGCGAATTCCGAAATAATAAGAGGGGTCGTCGCCTTTCTTTTTTCAAAACATATTAGCGTGCGTGCTAAGACGAAACCATCATTTTATAATCTTTTTCAAAACATTTCAGAAAAAAAAAACATAATTCTTCAAAAATGAATTTCCAACGACAGTCCAGTTTCAAAATCGTCTCTCTTTGTTTATTCACTTATTTTACTATCTTATTTTTATTGTTTATATTTTATTTATTTATTCATCTATCCACTTTTTCTTATATTTTTATTTTATTCTACTATTAACATTAGTATTTTCATTTTTGTTTATACACACTCATTTTTCATCTTTCAAACCCAATCCACACTTGGTTAAAATCTGTCCTAGCCCAATTCCCTAAACCCACACTACTTTCAGCCCATAGCTTCAAAAAGCCCACCCAAACCCTACCATCTAATCCCTACCCTCTTGATATAAAAGAACATCACAAGAACCCTACTGTAGGAGAGGATAGTGGTAGCCGACATCACCAATCCCATGTCGTTTTTTTCTTCCCATTCTCGGTTGCTTCATCGACCTCCTTCAACCGTAAAAAAAAACAACAAAACTTTCCCGTTCTCTCCTTCTTCTTCTACATTTTCCCGATTCTGATGATCCTCCTCCTGCTTCATCAGCACAAGACCTTCATTTCTCTCTAATTCCTGAACTGAAAATCCCCTATTGTTCCTCTGTCGATCTTCAATCCATGTTGTATTTTCTTCCACAACCCGAAATTGTGACTGAAGTAACTCTTGGCGTCGATTGTCTATACTCCAACGCTCGCTGCGTCTGTGAATCCCCTGATTCTTGACAAATCTCGAGTTACCCTTCCGAATGCTTCAGTGTTTTGCTCCGATTCTGTTCTGTTTGTCGATTGGGACAAAATCGACCTTGCGGGTTTTAGAACTTCCTTCCCTGAAACTGGAGCTTAATCTCTGCACCAAGAGAAATTTAACCCGGGTTCCTGCTGTCGATGAGTGTCTCGTCTATGCTTTGTCTCTGTCGAGGCTAGTTGATTCGATGTTGTTGATGCTGTCTGTATCGGGTCTATATCGTTATTGCCACATCTTGGCTTCATTGCCGATAGAACTCGCTGCCTCTATGCAAAAATCGAAGAGAAAAATGGTTGCAATCAGCGCAGGATTGCTTATGGTTAATTTTGTTTTACTTTGATGTCTGTTCGCTTATATTGATGAATTAATGTGTTTGATGTTCTCGTGGTTTAGCTCAATCCGAAATCCTTTTCCTCCACAGCAATGTAGTATTTGCAGAGTGCGCGACATACCCTGGGACTGTCTTCGGCGTTATTGGACCCGTAAGAGCATCTGCATCTTTAAGTGAACAGGGAACCTTTGTTTACTTCCCTCTCAATCTCTGCCGTTGAGATTTGTAGCTGTAACCTGGTGTTAATTTGTTCACACCTGTTGAGACTTTGCATCACGATTTAGGGATGAAATATATCCCTTGCGCATTATTGCTCGGTTTGGAAATTTTTTTGTTTCTATTGGACATTGTCTGTTATGCAGTTTGCCAGACCTGATTTTGTTTTGATCATCTACCTCTGTATGTTGACTGAGGTGTATACAATAGCTGATATAAGGCACGGGCTGGATTTGCTTGACTCGGTGATGGTCTTGCACTCCTCTGGTTCAAAAATGCTATCCTACCGATGGCTTTCGGGGCTGGATGGACCACTCTGGTTCAAAAATGCTATCCGTCTACCGCTTTCATTATATCTTGATCAATTTCGTTGCCCCTTGCATATCGAATACAGTTTGGAATTCATGTGATCCTCGCACTCTCATTATTGTTCTTGTATTGACTGTCCTTGCTCTGTGACTGTCTGAGGTACACACGTGATGGGTTGGACACGAATTGATGTCTTGGACTACTTGGAAAGACTGGGCTTTGTGCGTAGCAGAGCTTGCGGCAGACTTTTGGGCTTCACGGTTGCTTATGGGTTTGGAAACTCTTACTTTTCAACTCTTTGGATTATGATTCAACCGTTCACGCCATTTGCTCCTTGCGCATCGATTTTGGTTTGGAAATCAATTTGGACTAGCATAACTTGTCCCTTGCGCGTTGATTGGGTTTGGAAACTTGTTTGAAACTAGCATATATTTGTCCCTTTGCGCTTAGATATGAACATGAATGGAGTTGTAGTTGCCCAAATGTTATAATTGTTTAGACAAAACATTCATTGGCTGGATGGTCCTTATTAATTCTTTATCTTAGAGGGAAATGATATAAACCCTTCCAGGTATGATCCCGCATGACTCACAACACTACACTTCGGTTTGAGTCGTAATCTAAGATGTTGAATTAATCTGTGTAGCAACCCCAATGTTTGATTCAACTTACAATTCATAGCATTTGTTGGCAGCTTGAAACTCTTTTCTATGTTCTCGGTTGGGGTGTGGGAGATGATTAGATTGCCCCCTTTCCTCCCATTGAGAGGGGCCGTATGATCCCATTGCACACACCCCAACCCTCTTACATTTCATTACTAATTAATCTTGTGTCTCTTTGTCTGTGTTCCACGACATGTACGTATTGCTTGAGGAACGAGGAACCGCTTGGGGACTAAGGAGCTGGACTTTGGCTACGACTATCAGAACTCTACCTTCAAACACAAAAAACGGTTGGTGTATCATATCCCCTTCAGTTCGAGTGAGGCGGCGTCGATGCGACCCCCCATAGCAGCTCTTTTTAATTTGACACTTTAATTCAGCACTTTAATTCTTGTCATGAGTTGTAATCTGTCAATTAGTTGTACTATCTATTATAGTCCTGTATTTCATAATTTTGTGTATTTGTTGCCTTGATCATCTTTATCCTGGTTATCTTCGGTACATATTCTTGAATGGTCGCTAGCCTGATTATCTTTATCTTGACTATCTTTTGTACATATTCTTGAATGCTTGTTTATACATGTTCGACTCCGTTATACATTGAACGTTTTTATATTTGTCAGATTCGTCTTATAAATTGATAGATTGGTTTAGCACATGTAGCCATAGAATAGCCTTTAGGTTTACCCACTTATATCTGGACGTTTCGAGTCCAGAAAAGCTTCTAGGTTTGGGGATGTTCCTCACTCAAACGGGCCGTAGAGTCTGGTCGGTGGGGAATGCCCTTCCTTTATAAAATTTTCCAAACAATCCATAATGTCAGAATAAAACTCACAATCAATGATTCGTTTCAACCAATAAAAATCCAATTCAAAACCCAAAATTCAATTCCTCAATTTCAAATCGATTTCTCTCATTGACTACTCTTCAAAATCAATCTCTCACACTCTCTCATCAAACACACTACAAAATCAATCAATCTCGTTTACTCTCTCATCAAATTCTACTTCAAAACCAATCTCTCTCACCAAACACCCTTCAAATCAATTTCACAATCTCACACCAAACACACTTCAAAATTAGTCTCTCTCATACTCTCTCATCAAACCCTCTTCATACACAATTCAAAGTTCAATCCAATGTCGATCCCAACTTCAGAACATCTAATTGGGGGCCCAACAATCATTTCAAGTTGAGGCCCAACAATCAAATTCAATCGAGGCCCAATTTGAAACCCAATCCGAGGACCAAATTAAAAGGCCCAAATCAGCCCAAATTTCAAATCCTAAATCGGACCCAAACCACGAAGCTCATTCTGGCCCAATTTCCAAGGCTCACTTCGACCCAATTTCCAAGGCTCACTT
>CM041776.1:300327486-300349203 GCA_023374045.1 Limonium bicolor | reverse complement strand
ATTTGTGAAGTTTTGGTAATATATTGTAATTGCCGAAAACATATATGAATATTATGAAATTTATGTAGATGATGGGAAAATAATTGTAGAATTAAGTTTACATTTATAAAGAGTTTATAAGTATTACTAGAATTTATAAGGTTTTGGTATATTTAAAGTTAATAAAAGATAGTATATATATACTACAACATTAGGTAATTAAATCTGGTGATTTAGAGATGTTTAAAATGATTTTTGGTGTTCAAAAATCTGTAGGAAAATTAGTTACGAAAATTAGAAATTAATTGGAGTTAATTTGGTTAATAAATGAGTTAGGATAAAAGAAAAGACCACAAGGGTAGAATGGTAATTTCCCTGGTCAAACTTGGTCAACCGTGGTCAAACTTGGTCAATGACAGTTTGTAAAATATTTTGGGGAGCTAGAATAAAATTTGTAGCAAAAGATTAGATATTAAAAGGATAAAGGAATAAAAAGTTAAGTTAAGTTAACTTTAGGGGTAATATTGTAAATAATGGAAAGTTAAGGGGTTTGACCATAAAAGGCTGGTCAAACTTGGGTGTATTTTGGTACTTGACCAAAAGTATAAAAGGAATTAATTAAATAAGACTTTGGAAGAAATTAGAAATAAAGGTAACAAGTTTAGAACTTATAAGAAAAATAGAGATTAATAGGAAACTATGGGTAAGTAATGTAAAAACACAATTTTTATGTGTTTAGAAGATTAAGGAAATTAAATAATGAATTTAGAAACAAGTTGTAAAAGAAACAGAGCTAAAACGGGGTTAAAGGAGACCCGTATATAAGTTAAGGTATACGAGGGGTATACCCGTAATTTAATAAGTATAAGAGAAATCATTACTTAAGTATTTTTAATGAAAATACAAGTTATATTGGGAAACGAAATAAATACGTATAATACGGAGTATCATACGGGCGTATACGAAAATTTTTAGCGTACATGAATAGTACTCGTATACGTGAATAGTATACGTATAAACGAATAGTAAATACGTATACATGAATAGTAAATACGTATACATGAATAGTGTATACGTATAAATGAATAGTAACTGCATATATATGAATAGTCAAATACGAGACGTATATGTGGATAGTAAAGTACGTATACGTGAATAGTAAAATACGTATACATGAATAGTAAAATAAGTATACGTGAATAGTAAAGTATGGTGAATAGTAAAATATGGTGAATAGTTAAATATGGTGAATAGTAAAAATACGAAAATTAAGTTATTTAACCACGCCGTCCTAATGAACTATAGGAGCAGAGTAGGTGACCAGAATAGTCGGGACGTCATCCAGGAGTGGACAAACGTCGATAGGCTAAGGTATGGGATTCTTGTAGCTTGTTTGCTAACGAGGTCTACCTCGGTTTGTGTACTATGTGTTATTGTGATAGGACCAAATAAGATTAAGCATGAAACCGATTTACTGTATTGTTATTGCCCATTGTACACTAACATTACTTGATTCAGGGCTCGTTTGTTAACTTTGTTTAGTGAACAATTGTATAAAGTTATAAGAACCCCTATTGTTAGTTGGTTAATACCGAGAGAGGTTTAACTAACCAATTGTCAAAGAGACTTCAGCTAACTGGAACTTGTGAGGAGAGGAATCCGGGACTGACTCCGGTCATGCATGTTCAGGTTTAGGAGGTCGGCATCTGCATCAGATCTGTCTTCCGCCTAGGGTCGACAAACTGACCCGGCCATCTCGAGTGAACAGTTCGAGATGGGAGGCAACTTCAGGAGGCGCAGGAGGGTCAAGCCTACATCCCTCATAACTTAAGAATTATTGTTTATTAAACCAATGGAGCTAATAACTCATTGGCTAGGGTTACTTTGACCCGACAAAATAAACAATTCAGTTAGAGAACAACCAATTCTAATAGGAGAATGGTTGACACTTATAAGGAATGGTCAAACACGAGAACTAAACAATTCTCAGGCCTCAGGATTTAGGAATCTAACTTACTCATTAATGGACGTCCATTACGACGTTCGATTTATTTGAGCCGTGAATGTTTCACATAAATGTATTTTTGTTATTGTACTTCTTATTATTATTGTTGTATGAATAATCAACTGCATGTATACGACAAGTAGTCGTGTGTAGCCTTGATAGCTTGTGGGCTGCACGTTTTCTGTACCAGCAATATGCTGAGCCCCTTGGGGCCTGTGATTTAAACTTTGCAGGTAGGTGCCAGACAAGGACCCAGCCTGAGAGTAGGAGTGGGTAGAGCACTATAGGTTTAATTTACATTTCGAGTGTGCCTGTACACTCGCTTATAAACTGTGGTAGTAAGTTGTAATAATAGGAGAGATACTTTAGACTCGGTATTGTATTTGTTTTAAGACTTGTACGCCCTTATGTCGGTACCCTTCGGGTCCATCAGACCGTAACTTGCGAATGGACTTATGCCTAGTTAGTCACGTGGGTGACTAACGGCGGTAACACCAACTTTTAGTACTTTCTTCCGCTGTGTTGTATTGTTGCAGGTTCGTTCGTGATGGTTCAGGTTTAGCAGTTGAGTGTTACAAAAAAGTGGTATCAGAGCGTAGTTACGCTCTGATAGTATTACCGACTAGAGTAGGTACCGAGTTAGAGTAATAGTCATGGTTTGGGTGTGAGATGGTAGTGTGAGCTGAGTCAGATAACCACCAATATGGGTGGAATATCTTACTATTTAGAGGCTATTATAAATGCTTAGACCAAAGCCTTTGTTAATCACGAGCTTACTGTACATTTATACTTATTCAGATGTCAGGAAGAAGAGGAGGACGAGGCCGAGGCCGTGGCGAAGAAGGAGATGAGGCTGCTGAGATCCCGGTGGACAGACGATAGCTGAGATCGTTGCTGCCGCCCTGGGCACATGGGCTATCAGCCCGGTGCGGGACCGCCTGCTCACCAACACATCCCCAGGAGCCAAACTGGGTGAAGAGTCTCGCTGACCTTCGACCCCCACCGTTTAGAGGGGAGACAGATCCCACCAAACTTGAGGCGTACATCTCGGAGTTAGAGACCACCTTCGAGACCCTGGATGTACCTACAGAAGCTAAGGTACGACTTGCTGAGTTCTACCTGAAGGATGCGGTGAGCGATTGGTGGAAGCTAGTCAGGGCCGAACATGTGGCCAACCCTAACTTCGGCTGGGAGCAGTACGCGGCCTTGCTGAGAGCCAAGTACTACCCCACCCATGTCCAGACTAAGAAGCGTTTAGAGTTGGACGCACTGAAGCAGACTGACAAGATGACGGTGGACGACTACTACTCTCAGTTCACCGCTTTTATCCGTCTTCTACCAGGATTGGGATATTCAGACCAGATTCTGGTCGACCGCTTCTATGGCGGGCTGAGTCACCGACTACGCTATGGCATGGGCCCGGCAAACTACACTACCTTGCAGGTAAAGAAAGTTGAGATTAGTTGAACTGAATGAACATTATATTAGAATGACTGTGGGAACTGATATTTTTAAGAGCAGGAGTGCTATCATGCGGCTGCTAAAGTTGAAATCACTGTCCAGCTGAGGGACGAAGATCAAGCACTGAAGAGGAAAGTTGCTGGTAATAGTTCTGATAATCAGGGGCAGGGGGGATAGAAGAAGGGTAAGTACCAGCCCCCACCCCAGAAGGGTTTCAAAGGTAACCAACCTAAGGCTGCTGAAGAGCCAGAAAAGAAAACCTACGGCATAGCAGCGAAGCCTCAGCGCTCGCCTGCACCAAAGGGTAACAAGTAACTCCTTAAATTGTGTTAATAGTCAGATATCAGCCTTGAATTCAATTACTAATGTCGTAAGCAAACAGGTACTGAGACCGGCAAGGGGACCGGCGGGGGATATAAGCGCCGCTACAATTGTCGCAGGTGCAACCAGGACCACCCTAGAGTTGATTGTGAAGGCAATAAGGTGGAGTGAAATTTCTGTGGTGTGTTCGGACACCGAGCCTTCGAATGTTTCAGAAACCCCGAGAGTAAAGCCTATAGACCTGGGTGGAAGGCCAAGGGCAAGGGCTTGGCTGCTCAGAATCCTGGAACCGACGGTCCAAAGGCGACACAGCCAGCTGCTAACAGGGGACCCCGGGTTGTCCAGCGATCAAGGCCGCCTGCACTACATATGGTGGACCGGGAAGACGAGGCTGAACCCTCTTCGAGACCAGGTACCATTACAACCTATTAGGGAGAAAACTACCCCACACACGATCTTGAGTTGGGAGCTGTAGTCTTCGCCTTGAAGATATGGCGCCATTACTTATACGGAGTTAATTTGACAGTCTACACCGACCATAAAAGCTTGAAATACATATTCACTCAGAAGGAGGTGAATATGAGACAGAGAAGATGGTTAGAGTTCCTGAAGGACTACGACATTGACCTCCAGTACAAAGAAGGGAAGGCCAATGTTGTAGCTGATGCTCTGAGTCGTCGAGCACACTCGCTTCATGCCATGGTTGCTAGTTCCAGCTTGATTGATGAGGTACGAGAGGCTTAGCAGAGCGATTCATATATGATGGAGATCAGGCAGAAGCTGATAGAGGGTACATTCGAGAGCCAGAAATACGACTTCGAATTACATGATGATGATCTGATCAGATTGAAAGGCCGATTATGCATTCCTCGCAGTAGCACTGAGCTAAAGGAGCGCATTCTACGAGAGTCACACTGTTCTTCTGTTTCTATCCATCCGGGAGCTTTGAAAATGTATAAAGACATAAAGCGTTACTTCTGGTGGACTGGGATGAAGAGTGACGTTACTGAGTTTGTAGTGAGGTGCCTAACTTGCCAGAAGGTAAAGTTCGAGCACAGGCGACCTGGAGGCATAGTTCAATCAATGCCAGTTCCAGAGTGGAAGTTTCATGATATCTCCATGGATTTCATGGTTGGACTCCCACCTACCAGGGGAGGTCTGAACATGATATGGATTGTAGTTGATCGTCTGTCCAAGGTAGCCTGATTCATACCGATGAAGAACACTTGGAAGGTAACGAAGCTTGCTGAACTTTTCGATAAGGAGATCATGAGACACCACGGAGTACCTAAGACCATAGTATCTGACAGAGACACCAGATTCCTTTTGAGATACTGGAAAACTACGCAGGAAGCGCTGGGTACAGAATTGAAGCTAAGTACCGCGTTCCACCCTCAGACAGATGGTCAGACTGAGCGTACGATTCAGACACTTGAGGACATGTTGCGAGCATGTGCCTTGGACTTCCAGGGCAATTGGATCGATAAGTTGCATCTGATCGAGTTTTCATACAACAATAGCTATCATGCTACGATCAAGATGGCACATTTCCAAGCGTTGTACGGCAGACCATGTCGCACACCACTCTGTTGGGATGAGTCAAGTGAAGCGGTCATCATAGGACGGAGTACTTGGAGCAAGTTCAGGCTGAGGTTCAGCAAATTCGAGAGAATATGAAGGCAGCCCAGGATAGACAGAAGTCGTATGCTGATACGCGACGACGAGACTTAGAGTTCTCTTTGAACGATCAGGTATTTCTGCGGGTTACGCAGATGAAGGGAGTATTTAGATTTGGACAGAAGGGCAAGTTGAGCCCAAAGTTTGTAGGTCCTTATATCATTACGGAGCGGGTGGGCCCAGTTGATTACAAGTTAAACCTACCTGGTGAGCTGGGTAAAGTGCATGATGTTTTCCACGTCTCACAGCTCAAGAAATACATGCACCACCCCTCCCATGTTTTGCAGGCTGAACGGCTAACCATAGAGCCAACCATGAGATCAGTAGAGACCCCTCAGAGGATTCTGGACACGAAGACTAGGAACTCGCCACAAGTCAGTGAGACTGGTGAAGGTTCTCTGGTTCAACCAGGACGTCGAAGAGGCTACTTGGGAGTTAGAGGATAAGATACGGGTGAAGTACCCTTCGCTCTTTTTAGACTAGTTTTCTTGTTAAGGGTACCGAGCGTACCCCTTTTAAGGGGGGTAGAGCCTCTTTGCTTTTAAGTTGTAAGCAAACAATCACATAGTGTTGATTGTTGTTTGTTGCTTATTTGGTATTATATGTATAATACTTTGTGACAGATCTTACAAGTCTGAACCTTAATAAATGTGGCAAACATTATGATTCAGAAAGCTTATACATGTTGTTTGATGTATGTGATTTTGTATGTGAAGTTACCTGTGTTTTAAGAGATATTAGATGCATATGAATTTTGGGGACAAAGTTCTTTTAAGGGGGGTAGAATGAAATACCCCAAACCTTAGTGTAACACCCCCGAATAAACGTCCAATAGAACAAAGTCAAGCTCCTAGTCATAATACATAATAACTACGCAGCGGATTCTCAATATCATCCGGGTGCTACAGATGCCAACCACCCACGTGGTTGACAGACCACATCACTAATACTAGTTACGGTCTGCATGACTGGAAACAGCTCTCCACCAAAACTCATATATAATACAAGATACAATTCCATAAACCGAGTGTCTACAATACAGTTACTAAATCATAAACCGAAAAGTACATCTCGGGTGTAGTATCAACCCATACATTACCCATACTACTACAACTCAGAAGTCCTGCCCAGATAGACTACCCCCATGGTAGCCATCCCGCTTACGCTCCGTTCGCCCGGCATAATACCTGTAAAAATTTGGTTTGGGAAGGACTCAGCAAACTACGCTGAGTATGAACGTGTGTAGCCCGCATGTTACCGGGCCACACGACTACTTGGTCGAATATTATTAAGTCAATTTACATGCTATAATAAAGCAGTAACACACACCACAGTACATCATAGTATCATACACACTTAAAGGTAGTAACACATTAGCAACAACAACCAAGCACAACGAGCTGCTAGTATCACAACAGCATTCATGTACATAATAAAAGTGTGCATGGGTATGTAATACCCATGATCCTCACTATGGGATCGTACGAGCGTTGTGTGTTTTCATTTCTTTTCTTTTGTTCTCATAATGTGTATTTTCTTTCTCTTCCTTTGCACCAGGTCGGGGGTATAGTTTAGATCCCGCGACCATATCATGTAGGTGCCAATCTTTCCTTGTTTCTTAAATGGTTACTTGTGAATTCTCTTATCACCTCAATTTGGAGTACATCCTGTCCATAGCTAATCCTCCATTCCCGGATAGCTCTTTCTCTCTCTGTTGTTTTTAAATGTTACTGGCCATTGCCCCGGATACCAAGGGTCCGTCTCCCTATTCCTTTTTCCAGGTTACTAGCCTCTGCTCCGGATTCAAAGGGTCCGTCTCCCTATGCCTTCCAATGTTCTGGTCTCTACCCCGGATACTAAGGGTCCGTCTCCCTATTCATTCTCAATGTTACTAGCCTCTGCTCCGGATTCAAAGGGTCCGTCTCCCTATTCCTTCTCAATGTTCTGGTCTCTACTACCCCGGATACAAAGGGTCCGTCTCCCTATTCATTCTCAATGTTACTAGCCTCTGCTCCGGATTAAAAGGGTCCGTCTCCCTATTCCTTCTCAATGTTACTAGCCTCTGCTCCGGATTCAAAGGGTCCGTCTCCCTATTCCTTCTCAATGTTATGGTCTTTACCCCGGATACAAAGGGTCAGTCTCCCTATTCATTCTCAATGTATTGGCTTATCATTATCTTTGATAACTCGACACCATAGTGGGTGTCTTTAGAGGTCCTCTATAGTTAAGAGGAGTTTTCCCCTTTTTATAGTTCTTTTGGTTTGTTTACGAAGTTCGTTGTGTTTCATCTCAAGGATTCATCAACGAGAAGGGACTACACTACTGTGTGCGTGCAGACAATATGCACAATAATAGCAAGCAGGTAAGCAAGGAAAATAATTAATCCATTCACATGCCTTACACAAGCTCACAACAGACAAATAAGCACGGTAAAACAAACATTCGTTTTCATGCATTAGTCTTGTGGTCAATAACAAACAAGGCACACAGCACACAAGCCGTGTAACACGGCAACATACGAACCACACATGTCCATACCTGATTTAGAAGCAAGAGTTGTCTCACACACACACGGGGTCCCGGCTGGCGTTCGTTACGGCCCATCTTGGGGCTTCCTTTCAGATTCTGGTTGACGGTTTTGACTGGGGATCTTGGCTTTACAGTCTGCTATGCAGAAGGAAAATTTTCCAATTTAGTTTCTTCATATTTTACCGAGAGATTGGAAGAGTTAGAGGTTGTCTGATAGTGGAAATGGAAAAAAAACAGAAAGCTAAGGCAAGGAACATGACCGCTTGTGGCCTCACCTCAGATCCGATTTCAAGACAGCTTGGGTTGGGTTTCTCGATGGCTCTGATGCAAACCTTGAGTAAATTTCCTAGAGATGTTCATGCATGCAGACAATGAGACAAGAGAGGATGTCAACTCTCGATTCTTCAGACAACAACCAGAGGAGGTGGAGAACTTTACAGAGCCAACATTACCGGTAACTAGCGCTTACCTTCAAGAACCTTGAAGAAGATTTGCCCCCAGATTTCCAGAGACCCTGCCGGAGGTTGCATGCAAGGTTTAAACGCAGGGAACTGAAGGAGGTTAAAGGAATTGGGCAAAAGTTTCAGTCAGAACAGAACCAAACAGATAAGGCAGAAGTGATAAAGGCAGTCGGTAGCATTTACCCTGCGCTGGTTGCTCCTGTACTGTTTCAGATCTTCCAAACCGGTGATACTCCTTGCTTCGGACATGCAGGGGAAGGAGTGAAGAGGTTTGAGTCCCGGTGAAAATGTGAAAGAACATAAATCGATCAGAGGGACTGGGTTTTCCAAACAGCAATTCGAGAGTACAAGAGGAGAGGAAGAGACTTGCCCTGCGTAGAAGTTAAGGGGAGATCCAAATCATGCTCTGGACTGGAGCGCATCGGGGAGAAACTGGATGAGAACTGGAAAGGTTGAGGGGGTTAATAATCTCGACAACCATGGACACTTGTTTGAAAAACCGAGAAGGTAGTTTGCATGGGCAAGGTGGAAAGGCTACAGGGACTTTGTTTTTGACAATAACATCGACATAGTACAAAGACTGAATGAGAATGGTTCTTATATTACAATTTTACTAGCACACGTTGGGAGTATGGTCCTTATATTATGATGTTACTGGCACGAGTCCGTATATTTTGTTTTCGTAAGGTATGTTATTTACTACCATCGTTATTGGTCACTGAGTACCCGATTAATTTAGTTTGTGTAATGCGCACTTGTGTCGTGTACCAATATCCTGTCTTGGAATAATTTATTTCGCTCGATCGTACCGATCAATGTCAAAGCGATGAGCGCCCAAGTTTATATTAAGATGTGACTTGCTATCACACTCCCGGCATAAGTATGTCCCTTAGTATCATAGGTTAGGGGTTATAACACCATTACAATAACGTGACCGGTTTATCGACATACCACCCACAATCACGATTTACTGTGTTTTAATTATTGGGGGTGTTTCAACCGTTTGGATCTATATCTTAAATACCATAATGTTTTATGGTAATTATTACACATAATTTAATTTAACCATCACTACTTTACAGTGGTAACTACTCGGGGTATTTCAGTCTACCCCCCTTAAAAGAACTTCGTCCCGAAGTTGTTACTTCCTTAACTGATGTATTCCATTCCTGTTAATCCTAGGGATCTAGTCCCGCATTCATTCGCGATAACCAAAGGATTAAGTCTCCTATATTATAATTCTCAGTGCTTATACGCACTATGCCGCCCTAGTGGCTTGACACACAAATTCTCATAGCAATGTATATATAACAAGCTGAGGTGTAAATCACAGGCACACAACATTCATTCATAGTAGGGTGTACATACAATGCAATACACACATAATTCTGCGCAATTCACACACCGACCTACCCACCAACGTGTGGTTGTAGGAATACGCATAGTGAAAGGATCAGGTCCAAATTCGTTCTCTCTAACCAAGGGATCATGTCCCGCAAATTCCACAGTTCTATTTCAACATTTGTGCTTATAAGCACTACGCCACATTTGTGGCTTCACCCAGTTATCAATAATATTTCAATGTACCAATAATATTTATGTACTACACTCATATCAACCAGGTGAACACGTCATTCATTCATGAATCCCATGCATTCAAACCAATCCACACCCAGTTCACAAACATAGCAACCAAAACAACACCACAAAGCGAGCAATAACCCAGTGGAAACGCAACGCGCCTACCCCCCTTAAAAATGGATTACGCCCACGTAATCCTTACTATACCATCCTGTAACCTTGGTTCAAGGTGTTTAGTTCTTATGGGTATACTAGTTTCTATGCAATGTAACTCACATTATAGTCTCACATCAAGGTCTTGACCATGTTAAGGAGTAGTTTCTGTTTCAACGGTTCTTATCGGTTTCCATACCGACCTGTAACGGATTCGAGTTTTGCCTCTCTAGGGTTTAGGTATTGGCCGATAGGTCACTTGTTATTCATCTAGGAAATGTGAGATACGGTCCACCAGCTTCTGCTGTGCGACTCCGATTACTTTCGGGTTTAGTTTTTTTTTCCTTTCCTACTCTTTTGTAGTGCATGGCTTAGCTGCACCATTTTTTTTATTTAGGAGTAAAGGTCTCTTGACGGATATGGGGTATTTTATACTTGGTCCGAGTGAGTCATAATTTGTCTATCCATTCCTTTGGGGGTTGGATATTCATTCTTTTTAATGCGCTTTCAAGTGTCCGAGTTATTCTTTCTAGCTGCCCTTTAGGTTTGTATTCATATATGCTATGTAGTAACAATTTAGTGTTTAGTGTTCTTCATTGTTACAAACATGTCATTGTTTCGACGACATGTTTAATTTATATTACCGTTCGTAACAATTTAGCTAGTTTATCCCCGAATTTTTGAGCCATGTATTTTATGTGGTTTCATCATCCAGTATCAATACCGCTTCTTTCGCATTTTTACTTATCCAATTTATAAACTTTCGCCTGTTTGTAGCTTATGTGTCCACTTGTAGGAGGTTTCAGGAATCATCCAACACTGACGTGATCAGCGTAAATGTTGGGCTATTCCTTCACCCCAATTTGTGCGTAGTGTCGCTTGACCTGGCCAGGGTCGAGCTCAACCTTGCACGTCCGGTTTAAACGACTAATCAATTAAACCCATTTAAGTTCTTATCCCACTTGTTCCTAGTCATCTAGTAACCAATTCATGGGTTAGTAATAAAATCTAAGCCTTTATATTAATTCTTTGAATTCTCCAACTATATATACATCTAAATGTGCACATATATTTATTCGCTCCTTTTTGTATATAATACATATGCTCATGTGTGATATATACCCATATATGGTTATTCCTATGAATTCCTAAGTTCTTTTCATAAACTGTATATATAAGATTCTCGTACCGTATGCACATATACATATTCCTCCTCTTGTACATGTAGTTTCATAAACTTTTGTGTTAGTCAGTGGGATATACGATTGTATACTTCCATGTTCTCACATGGTTACTATTTCCTCGGCGCTTACAAATTTTCTTAGCCCATCAATTGATTTTTCTATTACGCCCTTTAATTTTGTTCGAGATTTCCAAATTTTCAATACCCAGTTGTTTATAAATATTTGATTTCCTCCTGATATTTCCTTCCTCATAAACATTTGTCTGGATTTTCTTGTTGGCTTGTTTAGGATCATTTCTATCCGACTTACACGTTATTCCATTTTCCATATTACTTTTTTTTGGTATGTATGTATGTACATAAGTATTGAAGGTTTGGTGAAATCCCGTTTGGGATTATTTCGCAATAGTGGCATTATTCATTGCCCCTTTTTTTTTTTACTTTGGGGTGGATTTTGGGAAATTTAGGTATTTGAACCCCATTTACTCGGGTTTTATTGTTGTTTCCCCTGTATATCTTGTTGTATTTCATATTAGTTATTGGAACCAGAGTCTTAATTTCATGTTTCACTGTATTCATTAGTGAGACTTCATATCATATCCTTCATAACCATAGTTAATGATACACGTGATTTAGAGGGTTCTATCGACTGCTAAGCATATCGACCTAGGTTGCTGCTAAATTGGTCCTTATACGGGTATATCCTCTTGGCAATCTACTGTACAGTATAGTCTTTTCTTCACGGGTTGATTGTATGACATTAAGTTAGGTGCCAGATCGGGTTTTTCCCGAGTATGAGGAGGCTTTCTTCCCTCTCTGGCGTTCTTTCCCTGGTTTAAGGAATATTAGGGACGTGGAGGTTGGGTGTAAATGTCTGTTAGGCATCCGGTAGTCATTCGGAAGAATCCTAACTAACGTGCCTCACGTACTACCCCAACCTTAACTCATTGTCAGAATCCTAAACTCGGTATTTCATGTTCCAGTCATCAGAGCGTAACTACGCTCTGATACCACTTTCTGTAACACCCCCGAATAAACGTCCAATAGAACAAAGTCAAGCTCCTAGTCATAATACATAATAACTACGCAGCGGATTCTCAATCATCTCCGGTGCTACAGATGCCAACCACCCACGTGGTGACAGACCACATCACTAATACTAGTTACGGTCTGCATGACTGGAAACAGCTCTCCACCAAAACTCATATATAATACAAGATACAATTCCATAAACCGAGTGTCTACAATACAGTTACTAAATCATAAACCGAAAAGTACATCTCGGGTGTAGTATCAACCCATACATTACCATACTACTACAACTCAGAAGTCCTGCCAGATAGACTACCCCCATGGTAGCCATCCCGCTTACGCTCCCGTTCGCCCGGCATAATACCTGTAAAAATTTGGTTTGGGAAGGACTCAGCAAACTACGCTGAGTATGAACGTGTGTAGCCCGCATGTTACCGGGCCACACGACTACTGGTCGAAATTATTAAGTCAATTTACATGCTATAATAAAGCAGTAACACACACCACAGTACATCATAGTATCATACACACTTAAAGGTAGTAACACATTAGCAACAACAACCAAGCACAACGAGCTGCTAGTATCACACAGCATTTATGTACATAATAAAAGTGTGCATGGGTATTAATACCCATGATCCTCACTATGGGATCGTACGAGCGTTGTGTGTTTTCATTTCTTTTCTTTGTTCTCATAATGTGTATTTTCTTTCTCTTCCTTTGCACCAGGTCGGGGGTATAGTTTAGATCCCGCGACCATATCATGTAGGTGCCAATCTTTCCTTGTTTCTTAAATGGTTACTTGTGAATTCTCTTATCACCTCAATTTGGAGTACATCCTGTCCATAGCTAATCCTCCATTCCCGATAGCTCTTTCTCTCTCTGTTGTTTTTAAATGTACTGGCCATTGCCCCGGATACCAAGGGTCAGTCTCCCTATTCCTTTTTCTAGTTACTAGCCTCCTGCTCCGGATTCAAAGGTCCGTCTCCCTATGCCTTCCAATGTTCTGGTCTCTACCCCGGATACTAAGGGTCCGTCTCCCTATTCATTCTCAATGTTACTGCCTCTGACCGGATTCAAGGGTCTGTTCTCCTATTCCTTCTCAATGTCTGGTCTCTACCCCGGATACAAAGGGTCCGTCTCCCTATTCATTCTCAATGTTACTAGCCTCTGCTCCGGATTAAAAGGGTCCGTCTCCCTATTCCTTCTCAATGTTTAGCCTCTGCTCCGGATTCAAAGGGTCCGTCTCCCTATTCCTTCTCAATGTTATGGTCTTTACCCCGGATACAAAGGGTCAGTCTCCCTATTCATTCTCAATGTATTGGCTTATCATTATCTTTGATAACTCGACACCATAGTGGGTGTCTTTAGAGGTCCTCTATAGTTAAGAGGAGTTTTCCCCTTTTTATAGTTCTTTTGGTTTGTTTACGAAGTTAGTTGTGTTTTCATCTCAAGGATTCATCAACGAGAAGGGACTACACTACTGTGTGCGTGCAGACAATATGCACATAATAGCAAGCAGGTAAGCAAGGAAAATAATTAATCCATTCACATGCCTTACACAAGCTCACAACAGACAAATAAGCACGGTAAAACAAACATTCGTTTTCATGCATAGTCTTGTGGTCAATAACAAACAAGGCACACAGCACACAAGCCGTGTAACACGGCACATACGAACACACATGTCCATACCTGATTTAGAAGCAAGAGTTGTCTACACACACCACGGGGTCCCGGTGGCGTCGTTACGGCCCATCTTGGGGCTTCCTTTCAGATTCTGGTTGACGGTTTTTGACTGGGGATCTTGGCTTACAGTCTGCTATGCAGAAGGAAATTTTCCAATTTAGTTTCTTCATATTTTACCGAGAGATTGGAAGAGTTAGAGGTGTCTGATAGTGGAAATGGAAAAAAAACAGAAAGCTAAGGCAAGGAACATGACCGCTTGTGGCCTCACCTCAGATCCGATTTCAAGACAGCTTGGGTTGGGTTTCTCGATGGCCTGACAACCTTGAGTAAATTCCTAGAGATGTTCATGCATGCAGACAATGAGACAAGAGAGGATGTCAACTCTCGATTCTTCAGACAACAACCAGAGGAGGTGGAGAACTTTACAGAGCCACATTACCGGTAACTAGCGCTTACCTTCAAGAACCTTGAAGAAGATTTGCCCCCAGATTCCAGAGACCCTGCGGAGGTTGCATGCAAGGTTTAAACGCAGGGAACTGAAGGAGGTTAAAGGAATTGGGCAAAAGTTTCAGTCAGAACAGAACCAAACAGATAAGGCAGAGTGATAAAGGCAGTCGGTAGCATTTACCCTGCGCTGGTTGCTCCTGTACTGTTTCAGATCTTCCAAACCGGTGATACTCCTTGCTTCGGACATGCAGGGGAAGGAGTGAAGAGGTTTGAGTCCCGGTGAAAATGTGAAAGAACATAAATCGATCAGAGGGACTGGGTTTTCCAAACAGCAATTCGAGAGTACAAGAGGAGAGGAAGAGACTTGCCCTGCGTAGAAGTTAAGGGGAGATCCAAATCATGCTCTGGACTGGAGCGCATCGGGGAGAAACTGGATGAGAACTGGAAAGGTTGAGGGGGTTAATAATCTCGACAACCATGGACACTTGTTTGAAAAACCGAGAAGGTAGTTTGCATGGGCAAGGTGGAAAGGCTACAGGGACTTTGTTTTTGACAATAACATCGACATAGTACAAAGACTGAATGAGAATGGTTCTTATATTACAATTTTACTAGCACACGTTGGGAGTATGGTCCTTATATTATGATGTTACTGGCACGAGTCCGTATATTTTGTTTTCGTAAGGTATGTTATTTACTACCATCGTTATTGGTCACTGAGTACCCGATTAATTTAGTTTGTGTAATGCGCACTTGTGCCGTGTACCAATATCCTGTCTTGGAAGAATTTATTTCGCTCGATCGTACCGATCAATGTCAAAGCGATGAGCGCCCAAGTTTATATTAAGATGTGACTTGCTATCACACTCCCGGCATAAGTATGTCCCTTAGTATCATAGGTTAGGGGTTATAACACCATTACAATAACGTGACCGTTTATCGACATACCACCCACAATCACGATTTACTGTGTTTTAATTATTGGGGGTGTTTAACCGTTTGGATCTATATCTTAAATACCATAATGTTTTATGGTAATTATTACACATAATTTAATTTAACCATCACTACTTTACAGTGGTAACTACTCGGGGTATTTCACTTAGTATATTGATGACCTATCTAATTATAATATATTAAGGCTATAATATTCATTAGAAACATTAGAAAAGAGTTTAAACGACAATGTACACAAAAACGTACCTTAAGCGTTTAAACCGAAAACGCACCTTAGAGCACGAAAATGTGCTTTAAGGAGAAATGTGCCTTAAGCATTTATACATGGAACTAAAAGTCTAATGAGCCTAAATACCATTAATAAGTAAGGTAACAACAATAAAATGATCATAGGAGCCATAGCTTATACACGCAAATTAAGTATACAAGTCCACACAAAAATCGGTACTAAACTGACGAAAGTCAAGGAGAAACCACTAAACGACTTGGTTTAAGTTGGAATTAGCAATATGCTATTTCACAAACAAAGTTTCTAAAGGTTGTAAATGTACTAAGAACACATTTAACTAGCCAAACAAATTGCAAAATCAATGTGAAGGAAGCACATAAAATGTGTTTTTAAGGCATTTTTGGCCTTGTAACATACCTATAACATGGTATAAGTCATTGAGAACGAATTTAATCCATCAAATGTTACATAATATAAATAAAAACAAAAAAAAATGAGATCAATGGGACTAGGGGCTGCCGATTTGGGGGGTGACTCACCAAGGCATTATTTGCCTTTACTTTATACTATTACACCTAATCAAGACTTCCTTGCATTGTATTATTACCGTGTCCCCTTAGTGAATGATTAAACATACTCTTAACTATCAAATGAGAGCTTCAAAATTCGGAACTCATCCTCTCTTTGAAGGAAGAACACAAAAACAAGCCAAAGTTCACGATTTTGAACCTTAAAGCACAACATTCCTTGTAAGAATCATAACTTTCTCGTCCTAGCTCCAAATCACAATCTTGATATCTCGTTTGAATCCTCTATTCAAGAGCTTTACAACCATAGCTCTTGAGCCCCAAGATTCGTAGGAAAAACCACTGAAAAGTGCCTTTGATTCTCGAGGTAAAACATTGCCTTCTTGGAAACTTCTTATTCTTTAGTTTTTGTTACAGCCGATTGGCATGGAATACTAACCCATCTTATTCTTCATCTTATTGTGTAATTTTGGGGACAATTCCTTTAGCAAATTGTTGGCCAAATTTCTAAGGAATTCAAGCTTATATATTAAGCTAAAAGTTTAATATACAAGGTAAATCCTACAACTACCTATTTCATGGTTCTAAATGTTGATCTATATTATCTAACCTATCATTAACTATGTTTATTATTACCGAATTTAGTAGGTGTTAGATTTAATTTTTAGCACCTAAAATGTAATATTTTGTAAATCTAAAATTAGATTTATAATCCTTATGATATAAGCTTTAATATAAGCTATCATAATATATAAGAAAAGTTCATATACTATTATTTAAGGGGTGGCCGAAAATTAAGAAGGCTTATTTGAGTTAGAAAAATTATAAACTAAGTTAAATTACAGGAATTAGTATAATTAAGTGTAATATGTAAAATTTGTGAAGTTTTGGTAATATATTGTAATTGCCGAAAACATATATGAATTATTATGAATTTATGTAGATGATGGGAAAATAATTGTAGAATTAAGTTTACAATTTATAAAGAGTTTATAAGTATTACTAGAATTTATAAGGTTTTTGGTATATAAAGTTAATAAAAGATAGTATATATATACTACAACATTAGGTAATTAAATCTGGTGATTTAGAGATTTTAAAATGATTTTTGGTGTTCAAAAATCTGTAGGAAAATTAGTTACGAAAATTAGAAATTAATTGGAGTTAATTTGGTTAATAAATGAGTTAGGATAAAAGAAAAGACCACAAGGGTAGAATGGTAATTTCCCTGGTCAAACTTGGTCAAACGTGGTCAAACTTGGTCAATGACAGTTTGTAAAATATTTTGGGGAGCTAGATCAAAATTTTTAGCAAAAGATTAGATATTAAAAGGATAAAGGAATAAAAAGTTAAGTTAAGTTAACTTTAGGGGTAATATTGTAATAATGGAAGTTAAGGGGTTTGACCATAAAAGGCTGGTCAAACTTGGGTGTATTTTGGTAATTGACCAAAAGTATAAAAGGAATTAATTAAATAAGACTTTGGAAGAAATTAGAAATAAAGGTAACAAGTTTAGAACTTACTATAAGAAAAATAGAGATTAATAGGAAACTATGGGTAAGTAATGTAAATAACACAATTTTTATGTGTTTAGAAGATTAAGGAAATTAAATAATGAATTTAGAAACAAGTTGTAAAAGAAACAGAGCTAAAACGGGGTTAAAGGAGGGCCGTATATAAGTTAAGGTATACGAGGGGTATTGAAATACCCCTAACCTTAAAAACTCAATTAAATGATATCAAATGATTAAAGATGATTATTAAACATCTTAACACTATTGGGGAACAATCTAAAAGATCTCAACAAGGCAAAACACGCCTTAGGATCAGTAAAGCCAAAAATGAGCTTTAAAGCACCATAAAGATTGTATGACCTCAAAAAGGATCCAAAGTGGATTCCTAAACATTATAATGAAGTAAAGAACACAACAAAACTATTATCAATGAAAACTAAGCTCAGAAACATACGTTGACACAAAAAGTGCCCTGAAATCACCTTAAAGCACGTTTTTGTGTATGAGCTGTAAGATAAAAGATCTCAACAAGGCAAAACACGCCTTAGGATCGGTAAAGCCAAAAATGAGCTTTAAAGCACCATAAAGATTGTATGACCTCAAAAAGGATCCAAAGTGGATTCCTAAACATTATAATGAAGTAAAGAACACAACAAAACTATTATCAATGAAAACTAAGCTCAGAAACATACGTTGACACAAAAAGTGCTCTGAAATCACCTTAAAGCACGTTTTTGTGTATGAGCTGTAAGATAATGACTTTTTGTCATTTTAAAGACATGGGTATATCATTTAAATCATTTATTGGACATGATAGACTATATTTAAAAGTCTAAATCCAAGTTTGAAAATAAAAATCCAAAACTGACAGTTTATTGTGAATAGTACCCAAATAGTGCAATTTTTAAGCACATTTATCAAGGTTGACCAATGGTCAACGAATTTGGCCAGCCTTATACACATGGTGTCGGCAGGATAAGGAAGGGGAGGACAGCACATAGCTCACTTATTCAGTTTGCTTTTCTAAAGTGATGACTAGCCATGTTACTATTCATTATTATAAGATTTTAAGCCTTTAAACACCATTTCTCACTCTCTCTTGCCTCTTGCTCCATTCCAAACATGTAGTCTGAGTTCTTGAACTCTCCCAAGCTGTGTTATTCAGTTAGGAAGGCAATTCAATCCAATAAGCTCCTAAGGTAATGATTTAAGGTTATTTTTAGCCTTTTTCTTCATTCTTTCACCACCAACACTTGGATTTCGTGGCTTAACTTTTCCTATGGCTTATTCCCAGTATTATAAGGTTAGAACAAGAGCTAAACTCGAATGAACTCAGTTTAAGGGCCAAGGAACTTCAAATCTGCATTTTAAGGTAAAAATGTGCTTTAAGCTCATAACTTTTGATTCCCTTCGAGTTTGGCTGTGAAACTTTGGTCATAGCCTCATCTTCTTCTCCTTTTCATGTGGAATCTGTTGTTTAGCCATTTTGATCAAGGGTGGCCGAGATCCAAAGGAAATACTCTCTTTTAAGGCATTTTTCCAAGGTAAAACCTAATACCACAGCAGCTTGTTGTTGTCTAAGTGTTCCTTATGTTTATATAGTGAATTTAACACCTTGTGGGGTGTCTAAACCAGGCCGAATTCATAAGGAACCTTCCAAGCATTTTTAAGGTGATTTTTGCCTTAAATCTTACATTAATTGTCCTTAATGGTTAAGCTCAAGCTTGGAGTATAACCATATCTTGTTTTGGTGTATTAAACATGTCTAAATGATGTGGTGAATTTTCCTTCAAGCTTCCGTGTGCTTACAAGGATCAACCAAGGTATAAACACCTTAAACTTATGATTTTATGTAATTCTTAGCATATATAAATATGTGCCGAGAGTGTTATATAATATAAGGGTTATTTATAACCTAAGAATGGAAAAAAATGGCTAAGAATAATTAAGCTAGTCATTTAAGTGATTTAATTAACATAATGGTCAAATTATGACATTATGTGGAAAAATAATTAAGCTAAGGTGAGGCCGTGAGCTTATGTTAAATTGTTGAGCAATTTATGTGTAATTTTAAGCTATAAAGCAAAGTTGTAATAAGGCCATGTCATTAGGCCATTTTAATTTAAGTTTAAAGCTTATTTAGTTAAGTTTATGCTTATATAATTAAGTTTGGGGCCAAACGGTAATTACTAGCTAAATATTAAGCCGTGGGCTTAATTTAGAGAAACTTAGGGTTTTTAAATGAATTTAATAAAAATTACAACATTTCATAAGGTTTTGTGTCAAAATTGTAAAAATAGAAAACTATAGGTTAAGTAGTGTAATTACCGAAAGGTTTGGGTCGAATTTGGGTATTAGTTGTCAAATGGCTATATAAGAGACTTTGACAAAGTTTGGTGAATTTAAGGAATTAAAATACTACCTTATAATAAGATAGTTATTAAATTATAAAGATTTATGATATTTGGGGTGATATTGTAATTTCCGAAAACTAGGGGTACTAAATGGAGTTTAGTACAAACCTTAGGTTATTAGGAATTTTTAGTAGTTGATTTGGTTAAATTTGGAGTTTATATGAATTATCTAAGTATAATATAAGATATTTCATAACATTGTTACAAATGGGTAATTAATGTGGTGAAACCGAGATTTAGAGAAAATATAAGGTTGATAATGATATTTATAACCTTTTGGTATAGTTTGGTAATTTTTGGAATTATATATAAGGTTTTATGGAGATATATGTGTAATATATAGTTTTGGTGATATTAGAAACTATATGTTATAAATGGGGTAAATTGGTGAATATAGAAAGTTAAGTGGTGGAAATTAGATTTAAATAGACCATGGGGTCTGTTCGGTATTTTGGAGAAAATATAACCATAGGTTATAATTATATTAAGGGATAAGGATTATAATATAAGGTATATATTATAAGTGTAACAATGGAATATATTTTGGGGTTGATTTGTAAGTTATGGAAATATAGTGGAGAATAATTAATACCGAAAGTTTTAAGGGTTGTTTGGTATTTTATAACAATATATATAACTATAGGTTATAATTGTTTTAATGACTTAAATGTCATAATAATTGTTATATAACTATAATATAACATTATATAAATTATGTGGTGGATTTTGTAAATATTTGAGAATTATAGGTGCTGTTCGGAGATATTACTATTTTTGAATGAAATTTATAATATGGTTTTTAATGTTATAAGAGCTATAACATTTATAATATAAGAGGTATTCATTAAAAGAATGAATATATATTATAATGATTTACCATATAATAAATAGTCCTATAATGCATATATATAAATAAATATATGCTATTTTGTGGAAAATATAATATAGTTCAATAACTATATATTACCACAATTAAAATGATAAGAGAAAAAGGGAAAAGAATTATAAACATTGGATATGGAATTCTAATGTTAAGAGTGTACATGAAATAATAAGGATTTATATAATTCAAAGTATTTGTACATATGAATTATACAACATTAAACTTGGAAAAACAAACCTTAGAAAAAAATAAATACTAAGGTGAGATGTATAATACATGATTAAGATTATACATGCAATATAATGATAAACTATATCATATACAAGGTATATTAAACTACATGCGATAATAAATGTTTAAGTTAAGTGTATTACTATACTCGACGTAACCACGCATGTGATATAGCGTTTTTCCTAAATCCCGAGTTAAACCGAAAACCCGACGAACGTTATTAGTTAACAGCGGGGAATAAACCGGGGTGGTTGATGACGGTACGGGGTGCCGTAGTGTATTGTTAATATGAGATACTGATGCATAGTGTGATGCATATTAATAGATTGTTAGAGGCGTCTCGAGGATCTCCAGAGAATTAGCTGATTCATACTCCACCGTAATACAATCCGGGTGAACGGTATGTTATTTATGTGGCTTGATTGTCTCTGAGGATTTCCTCAG
>CM041776.1:300189381-300326986 GCA_023374045.1 Limonium bicolor | reverse complement strand
ATGAGTGTTGGGCTTGAAGAGGTGAGGCAATGCATTGTAGGCCTGGGGAGTGGCATTAGGAGAGGAAAATATGTACGGAGGAGGTAGGAACCAAAATCTGTCGCAAAGAGGTATCAAATTGCATGTAGAACTAGGAAAGATTAGTGTACAGATTGGTAAAAAGAATGTTGGACTTTGGGTATAGATGGTACATTACTTGGAAATGAGTTGGCATGGTAAGAGGCGTATTTGGAATGCTAGGAGTAACGTTTGGAAGGAAGTTGAATGGTAGGAGTTGTAGGAAAATCTGTAGCATAGAGTATGAAAAACTATTATAAATGTTGAAAGGAAGTGGGGAAATTGTGTAAATTGGTTTGATGGATTTAGTAATGGATTTGGGGATGAATTAGGTGATTTAGAATGTTAAATAGTACTAAAACATGTTAGGATGCATGTAGGAAGATTGGGGAAGCAATGGGTGAAATTGGGAAGGAGAAATAAATCTGTAGCAATGTTCTGGTTCCGTCCGACCCAGACGGTGGGTCGGACAGTGGGTCGGACGGGACATAGGCAGCGACGATAAACCTTTCTGTAATGGTCCGACCCAGAGTCGTGGATCGGACGTGGGTCGGACAGGCAAAAATAATAAGGGATGAAGTTTCTGACTTCGTCCGACCCAGAGTCTGGGTCGGACGGTGGGTCGGACGGAGCAGAGACACGGGACCGAAACCTTCTGGAATGGTCCGACCCAGGTGTTGGGTCGGACGGTGGGTCGGACGGCCCATTACTTACAAAAAAAAAATGTGTATAACTAAAGTAAGTATGTATATATATATATATATATGTATACCCACCTATACACATGTATATACATATGTGTAATAAACCATGGGTAAGTAACGAAAAAAAGTAAATGAAAAAATAAGTGTAAAGAATGGAAAGACTTAGTGAGTACAAATTAGGAAATGTAAGAGGTAATCGAATTAAGTTTCATGATAGTTAGAGTAATCATCCCAGTTATGTGTATATCATAGGAACTTGATTTGTGACCCGGGGAACTTTGGGGAAACAAGTACAACGGTGAAAAGGTATGATTTCTTCATGCCCTGTATCCTAATCTGGTTACCCCGATTTGTGTGCTAATTTGATCACCTAAATAAGATAATGCACGAATCGGACTATATTGCACTACCTGTGCTTGACTTATGTTGTTCTAAGATATTTAATGTCTTGAACACTAGTTTGTATAATTCATGAAAGATGTGAATGATGATGACTTGTATTCGAATCTTGTAATGTACTTAAGTATTGTATTGTATTTTGTATAAATGAGTATTGAGCATTGTAATTGTGTATGCGACTTGTATGAATGACTTCTACTAATTCCTAACTACCTAACTCCTAACTTATGTGAGTAAATTGGAATGAGTAGAAGTCCGATATATAGTTTTCGGCCCCCCAGCTGAGGATGAGGAGACACAAGAGGTTGGATCCGATTCCTGGTTCTTAAGCTGGTCCACGGCCCAAATCCCTTAAATGGGTAGCATCCTGGATTAGTGAACCAAGTAAATCCCGGTGGTGGGACCGAGTAGTTCCCCGGGCCGGAGGTCCCGACGACTTAACTTGAGTAAGAGAAAGTAAGCAAGTATGTTTGAGTATGAGTATGAGTATGTATGCGTATGTATGGAGTAACGAGTACAGAGTAATCTCCCCATTAACCGGGTGGACCAATGAAGCTAACAAGAACTGTACCTGTGTATGTAATGAGTATGTGTATCGGAAGAAGGTAAGTATGTACTGGATGGTTATATCGTATTCCATGTATGTAATGATGTGTATGTATGTATGCTTGCGTAAGTATTATTGTATTGTGTATAAGAGCATGTATGCATGTATGTATGAATAAAATGAACCGCATGTATACGACCAAGTGGTCGGCGTACCCTCACTAGTACGCGGGGTATGCGGTTATCATGCGCAGCGAAAGCTGACCCCCTAGGGGGAACGTTTTTAGTGTGCAGGTACCCGAAGGGAATATGATCAAGGTAAGAGACCGGTGGCGCACCCCCGTAATTAGAAAGAAGGTAGTGTGAGGATTGGGTAGTGAATAGACTCTTAGCGAGTATGTATGAATTCGGAAGAGGTGTTATACTTGTATAAGGATCCTAATAAACTCGGTATGTAGATTATAATGTATGGAACTTGGAGAATTGTATGGAATGAGGAGGATAGTATTTATTTGAAAAAAAAATGGTGTATGTATTGTAAAGATGTAGTACTCGGGATTCCGGTCCATCAGACCGATGCTGTATGTAGTAGTAGTAGCCTTGTTAGTCACGTGGGTGGCTAACGGCATTGTATCACCCAAGGTATGTAAGTATGTATCCGCTGCGTGTATGTGATGAGTAAGGAGATTGGACGTTAATGACTGTATTATTAGTAGGGGTGTTACAAAAAGTGGTATCAGAGCGAAGTATCGCTCTGATGACTGGAAATACCGAGTTTAGGAATATCGAGTTAGGAATTAGAAACTTAGGGCTAAGGGCTGAGTGTTAGCATTAGATATGAAAGTTAGGAACTACCGGTGAGTACCGGATACCTACAATACCAGTCCCGCCCGCCGCAAACCCCATTGTATAACTTGGGAAAGGACGCCAGAGTGAAGGAAGGCCCTCTCATACTCGGGAAAACCCGACCTGGCAGTAATGAGAAATTCCTACAAGAGGAAAGAACCTGACATATAATGGATACCAGGAAATGGAAGGCCGGAGATGGATCCCGGGTGAACAACAATACCCGCACTTAATAGCGGTGGAATAAACACTCCAACCATAAGGAGGCTACAATTTACAACAGCATGGGGCGACATGCTTAGCAGTCGCAGAACCTAGCCAAACAACCAGCAGCAGGAAAAGAAGCATTAACCGTGCAACGAAATGGAAAAGGAGCAGTAATGGAACCCGAGACACAAGTCTGCGGGACAACAGTAATAGCCAAGTAACACCACCAATGGTATGCTAGCTGGCTAAGGACATAGTCGGGAGTGATTGACTCCAGAACTACAACGCCAAAAAGGGTTACAAACCTGGCCAACATAGCTCAGACACTACAAGAACATTCACAAGATATAATCTGATGCAACTACGACCGTAGTGCCTAAACCAACTCAGGCTCAGTAACCACAACAAACGTGTGGGAACGAGCAACAAGGAACAACATAAACAAATAAAAAGGGGAATCTCCAAGGATTGGAGAAGTACCCTGATCAATGACAGCCATGTCAAACTTACTAAGAAGTTACTCGGAAGAGTAATTCACCCAAGTAAATGATGAACAAGATCAAAAGAAGAGTCAACAAGACTATCGAGAACCAGTGAAAACCATACCGTGACCGGTATCGGTTTACCCAAAAACCACCAGTACCACGCACTTACCAAGGCAAGTGCAGTAATAACGGGAGCATTCAGGAGGACTTTTAACATATCACAGGTACATAGTAATGTACCGTGACAGCAATGAAGCGACTATAGGGGTAAACATCCAAAAAACTGGAGGAATGAAACCTTGGAAAGGCCCGACAGCCTCACCACTGCATGTAGAACATACCAGTCAGCGGGAAGCTAGACTTGGTCAAGATTTCGAACATGGCTATGCCATGAAGAACTTCTTTTGACACCGTACCATGATTTTAAAACCAAATTTTCTTTCAAAACCACAAACCTTCCTTTTAAAACCTTGAATTTTAAAACCAAACCAACAGAATTACGGTGAGTATCATACCATGATACAAGAGGAGTTGACAACAGAATACTTCACCTAGGCGTGTGACGAACACTACGGGTGTACCCAAATTACGGGAAGTGGGACAACCGCACTCCGAAGGAGCTTGTGGGCCTGACAAGTAGTCGGGTAAGTGGTAACGTATCAACATAGTACCCCACGTATGTATACATGTAGTGTACGACACACGGGAAGTAGCCAACTCCGTTCTACGGACCATCAGTAAGTTCAAACCAGAATAACTGGACACCTCAGAAGATCAAGTATAAAGGAACTCAGAGAATCCATCTGAAGATAAGGAGTAAGAACTAGGAAGTGCAAAGAGCACAGACTAATAAGTATAGACATTGGATATGTCTCAAAGACACCAAGCAAATACATGACAGCTGGAGAGTATACCCAGCCTAGACACAGTAAGGCAGTTGCCTAACGTGAACACCACGATGCTCAACAAACGGGACAGAACCCCCAAGAGCAATCCCAAGATTACCATAAAGTAGAGTCCATCATTGAAGAGAATATCAAACCTAGTCTCAAGCGCTAGGAACAAGTATAAACGGTCTACCCAACGACGGGAGACGTTATAAACCAAAAGGGAATAGCTTAATACAATACCATAAAACGGTATAAAGGACAACACATATTATAAACATTAGCCGGATGTAACGGCATAACTACCAACACCCAGGAGCGATCCTTGAAGGGTGTCTGCGTTAACGACAATGGAACAGGTGTAATGATAGGAGCACGGAAGCTAAACGAACACTCGGTTAGGACATCGAAGGGATTTCACTTAACAGGAAATACCCTAAAGTACTAAGAGGCACTAATTAACACCAGAATGCCTAAAGGGTCTCCTATGAACGGAAGCGTGATGTCACGATTTACCATGGAGCCCAGCAATACCTCCAACCCATGGGGTATACAGGGAGTGGAAACATGTATAAGCAGCTTGCAAAGAGCAAAGCTTGCAGCAATAAGGCCTAAAAGCCATCAACCAACTATGTTATGTAAACCCTAACGGTTACATAACCCACACCATTTGATGACAAGACTTGCAAGAAATATTGTCTCGTACGACAAGAAATCAACGACTGGACCATCAATTCTAATCCAACATAATGAGTGGCTTGTAGTAATGGCCAACTCAGTGTCACTGTCACTAGAGCATCAGTCTAGTATATAGTCGACTAAGTTTTAATTACTTTCATGCCTTATGTAGAAGTGATAGCACAGAGGCATAGGAATCGTTATAATGCCTACAATGGCCTAGCCCACACTTGGACACTACGAGAACCCAAGGGAAGGTACCCCTCGTTAACCGAAGACCACCAATGTGGTGAAGATGTGAACCCTTAGAAAGGCTTCCATCCATTATAACAGAAAGGCCTACGCATATAAATATTGCCTAGGGGCGATGGAATAAGGATACGAGACTTCCAAACCATTATGACTTAAGGAGTAAGCACACTCCACATGCACCCAGGCATGTGGTGAACCATTGTATAAACACCAACATGGTGAACCTCGTCATGAGATCTATGATTGGAAACAAGCCCTCAACAAGGACCTTCACCTGTCAGTGATAAAATACCCTCCAATTGGAGAACGGGACCAGAAAACCCTTGAAGTTTCTTGGGATGTCCCGGTGATGTACATACAAGAATAAAACTACACAGCTAGAGCCATAACCAATGCTCAGCTTAGAGAAGACAGTAATTGTCAAAACAATCAATGTGAGTGCACATTGCACACCATGAATGACCAACGCTCAAAGAGCTTGTAACCTGATAAAGTACTTCATCCATTGTCAACCAAGACACTTGGTAAATTGTATCGTAAATGAGCAATAATGTGAGGTAAGCTCACCTACACATGAAACTTGAGTTGAGATAAGGCATCTCCACAATGAGAAGATAATACCATTACGGTATGACACGATAGTCATCATACATATGAACTAGGAAACTCCTAGTGTACTTACACCATAAGGAAATGGTGCCAATGGCAATGACAATAAATAAGGAGGAACTATCACAGTAACAGAAACAGTAAAAACAATGATGTATAATGAGTAAGAATACGGTGCGCAGTAAGCGACCGCTATGAGGAAGTAGCAAACAATGACACGGAGCATAAGAATGAGATGACAGGCAGAAAATATTCTTTCCCATCACATAAGTGACTTACTGTCAAGCGTTTACGCCTCTGCACTCTGTATGACTGAGTGTTTTGGTATTGCACTTGTGCAGCTAATGATCTAATAGGATGGCTAGGGATATGGAAAATATAAACCGTAGTAGACCCTTCTTTTCACCAACAAACATGGCAGGAGCCAGCTAAGGAAGCTTAGCAACAAACCATGTGGCCTAAGGCCAAAGAAGCACGAAGAGTGTAAACACACTAACAATCACAATATGTGAATTCCATCGGAATAAAAGGGTGAAAGGAGACCTAAGAAAGTCACTAGGACCGACGCATATCAAGGCAAGGTCATACAAGTAAAGACACTTGTACTGAACCAGAAGAACTGGTATGATTCAGAAACTATTGACACCAGGGGAAGCACTACAACTAAGTAGTGACTTAACCTCACCCGACAATAGATCGGAGGAGCTTATCAAACAATCGTGAAAACACAAATAGTATACATAATAGATTACCAGTGAGCTGGTTATAATCTATACTCATTGAGTTCAAACAGCGGTAAAAGAATACCACACTGTTAGCACACCTTATTCCCACAATGAAGGGATAAAGAGGCGATGAGTAGCACATTTCGAACAACCAAAGACCAATAAGTACTAAGATTATCAGGGTCGCGCAGCAGAAGCTAGTGGGCCCTAGCTAGGAGACAATATACCTAGTAAATATAATAGCCTAACTATTAATGCTTTGAAGCCTATTAGGCTAGGACCGAATTAATTATGAGTTAATAAACTCATATAGTAATCCTTGGTGCAAGGCCTAAACTATTGTTATGATTTGGACCCTTTGACAAGGGTATATTATATAACAAACCGTAAAGAAGCTAAAACGCTTCAGATTGCCCAAATTGAGTAAACCAATGTTTAATGATAATAACATATGGTAGATTACGTGGGCGTAATCCCTTTTAAGGGGGGTAGAGCGAAAACCGCTTAATGCAAGTTTTATAAATAAAACATATAAACTATAATGTGCATAGCACAAATAAGAATTGATGCGGTGAGTGGTACTTACGTGATATAAACATACGTGTTCATTCATAGTGAAATTGTGGTAACTAAGCATTAGACATGCAAATACCATAGGGTGAATATACCCATCTTGTAACACCAGTGTAAGAATGTTGGTAAGGAAGAGTAATAAGTAGTGGACGGAGCTCCACAAGTATTGTAGCTCTTGAAGAAGTAGTACGAGGCAAATGCGAATAGTAGATGAATGAATTCTAAGAGTAGTGTATTCGTAAGTAAAATTGTCGGAAGTAAATTGAGAACAACTAAATTCTACAAACATAGTAATTCCCAGTTAGAATATTTGAAACAATGGAGGGTAATGGATGGAAGTAGTGGAGGTTGATGAAATGAGCACTTAGGTATTGAACCACGGAGTAAAGTACTTGGAAATAGAGTGAGGATTGATGGATTGAATCCATCCTTTGGAGATGTATGAATGACTAGGGAGAGTTAAAGATAAACATGGAAATAATTGAATTAATTGCTTGTTTGAAACTGATGTGGGAAGTCAAACTTGATCCTGATCAGATCAAGGGAAACCGAACACAAATTGGGGTGGAGAGATAGTTCAACATTGGTGCTGATCACATCAGGGTCGAACGATTCTTGAAGCTCCCCTCAAGTGGTCACAAGAATCACACATAGGATAGAAGTAATGAATATAAATTGGAATTTGGAGTTGTATGTTTTAGAAAATTTTTAATTGGTAGTGGTGGAAGAATTTCCTTTAGTATGGGGAATGAGGAGCTGCTAGAAGTGTGTACCGAAGAAGATAGTAAGGAAGTATGTTGTAATATTCCAAGGGCAGCGGGACATAGGGGAGTTCCATGTCTAGATGACCTGAGTGCCTGCGGGATTGTATGTGTATTGCATGGCTTTGGGGATAGCTTTGCACTGTATGTATGTACGAACTTTGTAATGAGGAACCGGATAGTTAGTAGTAGTGCGGATTGGAGTAACTACTGTATATTGGTATAGTATGGTATGTAGGAACCTTGAGGGACGGATTTGGGAATTGTAAGGAGGAAGGATGTATGACTTTGGCACTAGACAAGTATAAAGGAGTAAGTATAGTAATCCCATAACCTCGAACAAATTTGAGGACAAAGTTCTTAAGGGGGGTAGATTGAAATACCCCGAACTTAAATATAGGGGATTAAAATTAATCTAATAAGTATTTAAGGGCCTAATGGTACCTAATTAATAATCGTAAGGAAAAATAAATCCAAAAGAAATAAAGAAAAACGCTTTAAAAGGCGAAAAACGCTAAATAAGCGTTAAATAACCATAGGAGGTATGAGACCTCAGTTAGCGTATTATATGGATTATGAAGGCTTAATAAGGCCTAAAAAAATATATGGGAACAACTCCCGAAGAAAACGGATCCAAATAATGAATTAAAACGCTAATAGAGCTTTAGAGCACGCTTTTGACAAAACCCGAAAACGTGACTTTAAGTGGTCAAACGGACCCGTAAAAATTATAAATCATTAAATAATAATTATTAAGCATTTATGGAAGCTTAATAACCAATAAAAATAATTAAACAAGAAATTCCGGGAAATAGGCCCGGTAAGTGAACAGTATCTAAACCGGGTAAAATAACGACACTTTCTGTAAAAGACGAAAAAAACGCTCCAGCTAGTATACTGTAGGGGGCTTGGTTTTTATCAGTCAAATAACTCCCTCACACACACATGTAACTAGCTAACTAAATAAGAGAGCCAAAAAGCAAAAAAAAAACAATAAAGTAAAGCTACTTATTTCCTTCCCTCTCACTCACTCTCACATTTTCACTCACCTCTCTCTTTCCTCTCCCCCTCCATCGTACTCTCCCTCTTCCTGCTCCCTTGGGCTGCGATTTTGGAAGTCCCCACAACAACCATGGCAACTCCACCTCTACCTCATGCTCCATCTCATGTAAGCCCAAATCAAAAAACCAAATTACATGTTGAACCCCTCATCTCTTACCATTCCCTTTTCAAAATTCGAAAAGGAATCATTTCATCTCCATGGTTTTCCCCATTTGAAGAGAAAAGCACACCATTAGGAGCTGGAGTTCCTCTTTCCAACAGGTAAAAAATCTACATGAAAATCATGTTCTCTTCATTCTTCTTCACAACCGATTTTTGCCCCATTGTAACACTCCATTTTCTCTCTCTATTTTGAGCATAATATCAACCTTGCAATGGTGGTGAGAACATCTTCTTGAACCAAGGGCTAAAACCCCTTCTAAAACTCTCCAAAGGTAAACCCTAGAAATTTCATTTCAAAACACTTCAATGAATTTGGCATTAATTAAGGGTTAGTATATTAATTGTAGTGTTTTGTGTTCATTGGGTGATGGGAATGGAGTTTGGAAACTCCATTCCCCACATGGCCGTTTGGGCAAGAAAAGAAGAAGGAGGAGAAATGAGAAAGAAAGAAGGAATTAAAAGCTCAAGGTAAGAGCTCCTTCCTAAATGCTAAATTCCGATGCATTAGAGTAATGGAATGGGTAAACGAATAAAAGAAACCAAACTAATGTATTAGTATTGAAGTTTATGAAGTTTTGAGTATCTATGAGTAAGTTTGAGAATTTGTGCGTTAGTGTGTGAATTGTAGGCCTTGGAGCCAAATGGTTGTCTATGAGTATTAGTATTGATGTTGATGGAGTATTGGTGTAATGGGATGGATTTATAATTGCTTAATTGCTGGTAGGACCCTTGTAAAGGTGTGGCTAGAATAGGCATGAATGGTGAGAAAATGTGTGTATGGATAAGTTAGAAAAGTAGATGAACTATGGCAAAATTTTGGTAGGAATATGTGCACTTGTGGATGACTTGGTGGATGGGAGAACCAAGGTATGTATTGAGGATAGTAGAGATGTTAATGACCATGGAGTAGTGACTATAGTATGAGAATGAAAGAATGTAAAATCTGTAGCAAGAGTTGTGGAATGGTATTGGATGAACTAGGAGAACTTATGTACATGACCTAGGGAATGAGTGTTGGGCTTGAAGAGGTGAGGCAATGCATTGTAGGCCTGGGGAGTGGCATTAGGAGAGGAAAATATGTACGGAGGAGGAAGGAACCAAAATCTGTAGCAAAGAGGTATCAAATTGCATTGTAGAACTAGGAAAGATTAGTGTACAAGAATTGGTAAAAAGAATGTTGGACTTGGGTATAGATGGTACAATTACTTGGAAATGAGTTGGCATGGTAAGAGGAGGTATTTGGAATGCTAGGAGTAACGTAGTGGAAGGAGTATTGAATGGTAGGAGTTGTAGGAAAATCTGTAGCATTAGAGTATGAAAAACTATTATAAATGTTGAAAGGAAGTGAGGAAATTGTGTAAATTGGTTGATGGATTTAGTAATGGATTTGGTGGATGAATTAAGGTGATTTAGAATGTTTAAATAGTACTAAAACATGTTAGGATGCATGTAGGAAGATTGGGGAAGCAAGGGTGAAATTGGGAAGGAGAAATAAAATCTGTAGCAATGTTCTGGTTCCGTCCGACCCAGACGGTGGGTCGGACAGTGGGTCGGACGGGACATAGGCAGCGACGATAAACCTTTCTGTAATGGTCCGACCCAGAGCCGTGGATCGGACGTGGGTCGGACAGGCAAAAAAATAATAAGGGATGAGGTTCTGACTTCGTCCGACCCAGAGTCTGGGTCGGACGTGGGTCGGACGGAGCAGAGACACGGGACCAAAACCTTCTGGAATGGTCCGACCAGGTGTTGGGTCGGACGGGGGTCGGACGGCCCATTACTTACAAAAAAAATGTATAACTAAAGTAAGTATGTATATATATATATGTATACCCACCTATACACATGTATATACATATGTGTAAATAAACCATGGGTAAGTAACGAAAAGAAAGTAAATGAAAAATAAGTGTAAAGAATGGAAAGACTTAGTGAGTACGAATTAGGAAATGTAAGAGTAATCGAATTAAGTTCATGATAGTTAGAGTAATCATCCAGTTATGTGTATATCATAGGAACTTGATTTGTGAACACCGGAGGAACTTTGGGGAAACAAGTACAACGGTGAAAGGTATGATTTCTTCATGCCCTGTATCCTAATCTGGTTACCCCGATTTGTGTGCTTATTTGATCACCTATTAAGATAATGCACGAATCGGACTATATTGCACTTACCTGTGCTTGACTTATGTTGTGCTTGATATTTAATGTCTTGAACACTAGTTTGTATAATTCATGAAACATGTGAATGATGATGACTTGTATTCGAATCTTGTAATGTACTTAAGTATTGTATTGTATTTTGTATAAATGAGTATTATGCATTGTAATTGTGTATGCGACTTGTATGAATGACTTCTACTAATTCCTAACTACCTAACTCCTAACTTAAGTGAGTAAATTGGAATGAGTAGAAGTCCGATATAGTTTCGGCCACGCGTGAGGATGAGGAGACACAAGAGGTTGGATCCGATTCCTGGTTCTTAAGCTGGTCCACGGCCCAAATCCCTTAAATGGGTAGCATCCTGGATTAGTGAACCAAGTAAATCCCAGTGGTGGGACCGAGTAGTTCCCCGGGTCGGAGGTCCCGATGACTTAACTTGAGTAAGAGAAAGTAAGCAAGTATGTATGAGTATGAGTATGAGTATGTATGCGTATGTATGGAGTAACGAGTACAAGAGTAATCTCCACCCGATTAACCCGGGTGGACCAATGAAGCTAACAAGAACTGTACCTTGTGTATGTAATGAGTATGTGTATTCGGAAGAAGGTAAGTATGTACTGGATGGTTATATCGTATTCCTTGTATGTAATGATGTGTATGTATGTATGCTTGCGTAAGTATTATTGTATTGTGTATAAGAGCATGTATGCATGTATGTATGAATAAAATGAACCGCATGTATACGACCAAGTGGTCGGCGTACCCTCACTAGTACGCGGGGTATGCGGTTATCATGCGCAGCGAAAGCTGACCCCCTAGGGGAAACGTTTTTAGTGTGCAGGTACCCGAAGGGAATATGATCAAGGTAAGAGACCGGTGGCGCACCCCCGTAATTAGAAAGAAGGTAGTGTGAGGATTGGGTAGTGAATAGACTCTTAGCGAGTATGTATGAATTCGGAATAGATGTTATACTTGTATAAGGATCCTAATAAACTCGGTATGTAGATTATAATGTATGGAACTTGGAGAATTATATGGAATGAGGAGGATAGTATTTATTTGAAAAAAAATGGTGTATGTATTGTAAAGATGTAGTACTCGGGATTCTGGACCATCAGACCGATGCTGTATGTAGTAGTAGTAAGTATGTATCCGCTGCGTGTATCTGATGAGTAAGGAGATTGGACGTTAATGACTGTATTATTAGTAGGGGTGTTACACATGGAGACTGACTTATAGTTTTATTACCGTTTAGATCATACTTCAGATGGAAGCACTTGACGAGCTAGTGGTCTACACTGCGCATCCTAGGTTTTGGTGAACGGTATGTAAAGGGGTTTGATCCGAGTTGTCCTAAGGAACTCCTTGGGCTCGGATTTGGTTGATATCACTTGTGTGTTAAGTGTTTTGGATACATGTATGTAGGCCTGTCAAACGGGTTATCCGTTCGGGTTTTGGGTCATATCTTTTCGGGTCAATATCCGTTCGGGTCATTAAACTTTCGGGTCATTTCGGGTTCGGGTCATTTGGGTTCGGGTTGTAATAGTGTCAGATAGAATCGGGTTTCGGTTATTTCGGGTCATAGTTAATATTTTTTGAAAAATTATAATATAAATATATACCTAATTTCTATAAGAATATACAACTTATAGATTACAGAACTTTCAATACAATGCCTATTATGAATTTCATTCGGATATACTAAGTTAGAATCAAGTTTTTTGTCATACTTATTTGGGTCATTCAGGTTTGGAACAACTTATGATCACTATTATTTCATGTTATTTGAGTTTGGCTAATTTTTAATTACTATTATTTCGGGTCATTTCGGGTTGGTCAGTTTCGGGTTATAAATTTTCGGGTCATTTTGGGTTCGGGTCATTTCGGGTTTTACCCAATCGGGTTTCGGGTTTACTATATTTAAACATTTTCGGGTTCATTCGGGTTTCGGGTTCGGATAAAACGGACGGGTTTTCGGGTTGGGTCAAATTTTGACAGCTCTACATGTATGTGATTGTGTGCTACTGCATTAATTATTTATGCACGAGCGTCCTACGGGACTAACACTACATCGACTATAGATTGACTTATATAAACATACATATACGTTATTGTGATGACAAGACGGTTACTTGATATAATACCATAGTATTAATATTAAGTATATGGCAACCTAAGTAAAACACTTAGGAAACGAGTCACGACATTGTCGGTCTCTAGAGCATGGATCTCGAACATGAATATGACCTAGATTATCTAGGTATGCGTGAGACCCATTGGGCAGCTAATTAATAAATTATATTCTCCATAAGACTAAGAGCATATCTTAAACATTATGAGAGAGAGTTGGTATGAGTTGAGGTGAGGAATCCCGGTAGTTTACAAACTACTTGGTTGCGCATTTGTGATCACTGAGGGGTTCCCGATCGGGTTCCGCGCCAGGTTTATACCCAACGAGCCCTATTTGGATCGTGGGTTAGGTAGCTACGGATTTTATATGGACGTCTTACGAGACCAAAGAGTAGTCAGGGGCCTCCGGACCTCTGGCGAAATGAGCACCTTTGTGTGTACGGGAGGACTAATGTCCATGGTGAGGTTATCGGGTTGTCCTAACATGACGCCCAACTGGTATTAAATAAACATGGTTTGGATGGGGCCTTAAAGGCCAAGGTAAATTAACAATGGAAACTGTACGCTACGGCGATTGTACATTGTACATTATACTACTAAAAAATTTTGATACGTTCGATTATACAACTGTTATTTGAGATATTAAATGAATGTTTGGATGGATGGTTAAATTTTTATGATTATTTGGATGGATGATTATGTATATTACAGTATTGATTATATCTGTTAAATGGTAAAGCATGAAACCAATCTAATAATAAGATGGTTAAAATGACTAAGTGACCATTAGGGTCCAGGCCCGGCATACTCAGCGTCTATCACTGATACTACACCATTATGCAGGTTGTTGATAATTGTCGAAGCCGAAGTGCGGGAACAGGGTAATTAGAGTTTATTTTGATTACCACACAGGGAGTTTATTTGTATAACAATGAAGATGGAGAGTTGTATTATGGTACGGTTATGTATATTTGGGATTGGGTAGATGCTCACTTGTCGACGTTTATGGTTTATGGACTTAGTATGATGTATAGGAGTTTTCTCGTTATCACGGCGGTTAGCAGTTTGTTTATGTTGGAAGTTGGATGTAGTTTGGCTTCGTTGCTCGCATGGGCGAGTAATGGCCGGTGACACCCGAGTGAGTATTGTTATTGTTATTAATTCTTCCGCTGTAAGACACTTTATTTATTGCTACAAGAGAGATTATTACGTGATTATGGAGAGGGGTGTTACAAAAGTGGTATCAGAGCGGAGTACCGATCTGATGACGAGAAAAATAAGTTAAGACAGTGAGCTTAGGACTTGGGAAATTACGGGAAACGTTTGTGAGGTACGAGACGACTCGTCTTAAAAGATATTGTGTCTAGTAACGCAAATTGTGTGACATATTAGCCTTTATGGCAATTCAATATCTACTGGTCGTGTACGGTAAATTACCGAGTAATTATGTGACATACTGTACTACAGATGTCTGGGGGAACTAGAGGGCGTGGTACTGGTAGAGGTGGAGGCGGTGACCCCGTGATTCCATGAGTTGCTGACACGATTGCTGCTGTTCTTGCACAGCTTGGAACTCCGATTGGAGGAGCACCAGCCCACCCGCCACAGCCCAGGGAAACGAACTGGCTGAAGTCAGTTAGCGGGACCCGACCACCTACATATTCAGGGGAGCCAAATCCCGTAGCCTTGGAGCGATTCATAGTTGAGCATGAGAAAGCATACGAAGCTTTACAAGTACCTGCCAACCAGAAGGTTGTCACTGCTGCTTTCCATCTGAAGGATGCAGCCAGCACTTGGTGGAGGTTGGTCAAGGACCATCACCTGGCTATGCCCGACTTTTCGTGGGCTGCCTTTGTAGAGTTACTGAGGGGGAAGTACTACCCGGCACATCTTAAGCAGAAGAAGCGCCATGAGTTCGAGACATTATCTTAGGGAGGTCTGACCGTGGATGAGTACTACACTCGATTCATTGGTCTGCTGGACTTTATCCCCGGTGTTGATTACTCAGAGACCGTGAAGGTCGAGATGTTCCGGGGGGATTGCTGTTTCGCATCCGGATGGCGATGGGTGCTACCCTCTACACTACCATCCAGGTATTAACATGAAAGCCATAAATTCTATACTTACTACATTACCGATTAACCTTGTGAGAACTTACCAATGGGATTCCAGGAGTGTTATGACGCTGCCTCGAAGACGGAGCTAATGCTCCAGACTCGGGAAGAGACTCTAGGGGCAAAGAAAAGAAAAAACCCTGATGGAGAGTCTGAGGGTGGAGGAGCATCTCCAGGCGATAGCCAAAAGAAGGGAAAGTAAGGACTTATCCCATTCTAAACTACTTATCATATTAAATACCTTATGAATGCTGACCCGAAACCTTAAACAGGAAATTCTTTCAAAAGAAAGGGCAGCAGGGTCACCAGGGAGCGAAGGGGAAAGAGCCCGTCCTTCGGTTGACCGGCCCAGTTATAGATGCTCAGCCTTTGAGATCTGCGCCTCCTATGGGTGAGAACACCTACCTCTTAAATTCAATTGTGACCTTAACCTTTATATCATCAGATTTTAACTTAAACTAAATGATACCATTAGGCACCGGATAGCCCCAACGCCACTTCTATTGTAAGCTTTGTGGGAAGGACCATCCTGGGGTCGACTGCAATGGCCGCAAAGTTGAGTGTCGGTGCTGCAAGAAAGAGGGCCACCGGGAGTTCGAGTGTTGGATGAACCCGGAGAGCCGTAACTACAGGCCACCAAGGAATACTCAGAACACCTCAGCTGGAAGATCTGGAGTACCACGAGGCGGTCAGGATGGCCAGACATCTACTGATGCTGGAGCCCAGAGAGGCAAGGGAGTAGATAGGGCATGAGTACCTTGAACTCCATGAGACCGCTGGTGGAAGACTTTTGTTTACTATGTTGTGTACTTACCTTGGATGTTAGACATAGCTATGTTATAAGTATGTGGGAGTGTGTCATTGACCACTCGCCTTTTTGTGTATGACTTTTGATACTAGTTATGTGGACTCGAAACGAGTAACCTTAGAACCTTGACGGATTATATATATATATGAACAGGATGTTAATGCTTACATTATCATGTAGCCATACTCGACGACGCAGAGTCAATGAGACCGGTAATTACTGAACCAGAATTTCTACCTGCATGGCGCACTTGCTATTGCAAGCACTAAGACAAGTAAACCACTGAAATTTCCATCTGCCTTGCGCACTTGACAGAGCAAGTGCTGCAACTGCAACTGCAACTACTACTTTTTAGTCTTTTATTATATATATACAAAAAAAAATGTTTTCCAAACTTTTTCATACAAACCTTAAGATTAGAACCTATGCAACTGTGGGTAGACCGTTAGTCCAACCACTGCAACTGGAGAAATTATACAACCACTATGATTGTAAACCACGCCAGTTTAATTGTTCGAGAATTTCAGACATGGATTATTAGCCAAATACCATCAGTGTATACCCGCATTTAATGCTAATCACTACTAGTGATGAATGTTTAGTCCTTATGGACAAGCATATCCTTTGTAGATGCACCACCGCCAGTGAGGATGGTTGGGAAGTGAAGAGCCAAGTTGCTCAAGCTATTGTGCAATCTGCAATGCATCCAATTAAACGGATGAGGGAATGAGTATAAACTATGGATGAGATATGATTATGATAAACAGGAAGAAAAAGGAATATGTGGTGTACTCAATGAGATCGAATTAGGGGAACCAATTTTGCTGAATATCGCACGGATTTTACTTACACCGAGTTGAATAACACCGACTTATGGCACGAATTACCACTGATGCCCCTATGGCATAGCACTTATTACAAGATAACCAGCAACACAAACTAGTGAACAAAAAAAGAAAAGGAAAAAGGGGATATCCATCAAAAGGGAGATTGACAACAGAATACTTCACAATAACCGTGTGACAGACATTACCAGTTTACTAAACGAGACATGGGACGACCGCACTCCGATAGGAGCATGTGGGCTTGACAGACTTATTTATGAGTTAGTCGGGTAAGTAGTAATGTATCAGTACGGTACCCCATGCAAGTAGACAAGTAGTGTTAGGAACACGAGAAGTAGTCAACTCCATACTAAGGACAGTGATGTAGATTACCTCGAAGATGGACGAGAAGAGCCGCAGTTAAACCAACGGGTTAGAGAAATCGAGAACCGTCAACACACAGAGCAGTAGACAGTATACAGTAAAGACAAGGAAACCTTTCAAGGACGTGAACAATTATGAAAGAAAGATGAGAACCCATTAAGGATGAAAATATGTAGAATCCTCAAAAGGATCGAGCAAATTCTTGCAATCCAGAGGAAATCTACCAGAAGACGTGGACATAAACGCGTGACTATGCAATGATGAGAGACAAAGCTAATATACTAGGAGATACCTTAAGCAAAGAACAACGGACTTGGAGTACCACTCATATGATAATTCGCTCATCTTATCTGTTTGACTCATTGGATATTAGCTGCTGAGCGTTTACGCCTCTGCACTCTGTATGACTGAGTGTTTTGGTATTGCACTCGTACAGTTATTAATCTAGTGGGAATGTAGAAAGATAAAGTGGATATCAATACGAGTGTGTACCAAAGAACTACAACAGTGTGTTACTCCGGAACAAAACCACTTGGAGACACGGATGACAATCATCATCTCTGTGGACATATAGGCTGGTACGTCTTAGTATTACTAAGACAAGTGCAAAGAGCACTAAGTACTAAACAATAGCCGATGTCATACTACACCTCAAGCTGAATATCAGTGAGAGAAGACACACACATGTATGATAGTGATCCAAATGAGAGGATACACAGCAATGAAAAGAGGCAAACTGAGCCTATGTTCATGGGTCTACACCTCAATACGGAGCGAGTGGGCCCATTAGAACGAACTTGGGAGAGAGCACAAATATTTCAGTGCCTCACCCCTTTATGTATTGTGGAGCCAGAAAGGCTAGAGTTATACCCGTCTCTCTGATATGAGGATAATCCATGAGTTGGAGAACTCTGTGAGAGCCAAGTATCCGGCGCTCCTTGTTGAGCGGCTGTTGTATACTTGTGGGGTACGAGGGCATAACCCTTTTAAGGGGGGTAGAGCCTCTTGGCTGTGCACATGTGTGCACACAGTTTTGTTGTGGTATGCGGGGCATACGAGGTTTGTTTATTTGTTTGTTTTGTATGCATGGCATATAGTGAATTGGTGGTGTGCGGGGCACACGTGGTTTTGTTGGTTATGTTGGTACGCGGGGCGTACGTTGTTTGGTTTGTTTGTGTGTAATGTGCACTTGTATGTATGTGTCTTATGAGATACCTGTTTGAATGTTGTATTTACACCCATGTGGGTGTTATACCCAAAATTTCAACCCCCCAAAAGAGAGTCTCTACTAATAGGATAGTAGCAAGGGTTTCCGGTTCGATCGGCACATTTCGGAGTATAGGGACAGCTTAGTCATCTCCAGGGGCACTTTCGTAATTTTTCAAGGCTCCTAAGCCCCCTATAGGCTTTCTCTCCTCCAAATAAGGGTCAAATCAATTCAAAATGCTTTGAAATTTTAACCCATGATAGAGGATGACATTTGAAGCATAATGGCGTTGGAATTTCGTTTTTCGAATTTCCAATAATTTTCTAGTAATTTCTGATTGAATCTGACGAGAAATTGAATTTAAAAATATTCCAATATCCAAAAAATTCGATTCCACTTTAGAAAATTCAGAAACATCATCCTTTACCCATGTGTAAAATTTCATAATCAAATTCTTTTTGGAAGCCCTTGAGCTAAAACGTCGGTAAATCCCGGTTTTTACCGGATTTTTCTATCTTTAAGGAAGCCTATATAAGGAACCTTATCCCATGATCAAAGGAGAACCTCAAGAACCCTAAGCAACCAGAAAACCTAGCCGTCACAAGTCCCCCACGTTTTTACACCTCCAAGCACCAAAATCACATCAAAAATCACCCGAAATCACCACCTAAACACACTTTTCAACTCCCAACACATCAACAATCATCAAACATCAACCAAACCACCTCCAAAACGTGAAGAACATCATCAACAATCAACAAACAGAAGCTCGGGTCGAACTCAATCCGGAACCGGCATCATCGGAGCCTTCGAAGAATCCCAATGTGAAGAATCATCTTGAATTCGAAGGTAAAGCAGGTTATAATTCTACTTTTCTAACTCCCCACAACCTTATTAACTCTCTGTTAAATTTTGGGATCGAACTGACCTTTTTTCGGCTCCCGAATTACTGTTTGTTTGCGTTATTAGTCAATAACTTGCTCACCAAGTTTCCCCTGAAATTCAACCTCAAAACTGAAAATTGAAGTCACCAACAGGTTTAGAATAACATCAGGAGCATACGCTCAAAATTTGAGCAAAAATCTCCACCCGGAACTCTAAAAACGAGCCCGTCCGGTAGGCGTCCGCAGCCGTGGACACCCTGTCCGAGGCCCCGGACGGGGTGTCCGAGGCCACGGACGGGAAATAACATTTTTTGAAATCTGATGATTTTAACACTGTAGATGATGTCCGGGGTCACGGACCTTATGTCCGGGGTCCCGGACACTAAAAAACTTTATCTTTTGCTATTTTCGTGTTCCCGATGTTGTTTTCTGTTATAAGTCCGTGGTCACGGACAACAAGTCCGGGGTCACGGACAAAAAACTTTTGACCTAATTCAAGTCCCAAAGCCCTTATTTAGGTTAGTTTAATTCACTCTTTCAATTTCTGTCAAAAAATATTAAAAATAAAAAAAAATCAGAAGCGCGCACTTAGGTTAAAAACGACTCATAGTAAGCCGTAATTAAACTAAGTAGAGGAAAAACGACTTCTAGGGGTAATGAAAGTGATTGAACCCTAAATAAGTCGAATATCAAGCCCCCGAACCCGAACTCTCCTTTCCTAATTTGATCTAGGTAAAAATTAGGTGGCGACTCATAATAGGTTCCAGTGAGCTCGCTTAGGTTTTTAATAATTATTGTTTTATAACATAGTTATTAATCTTAGGTTATAAGTGGACCTAAAACCCGGTTAGATCGTAATCAATTTAATCAACATAGGATAGGGTTTAAAATCGAGGCTCACAGTGGGTAGTACTTTTCTTATGCTACTTGAGATATACATATTTATATTGCTTTGTAGAATGATTACATATGGTATCGCCTAGATACAAAATGAATCATTAGATATGGAATGTGGAACGATGGTATATTATGGACACCTCGGGGAGGTTGTCAGGGTTTGTAGAACTGATAGGAAATAATGGTGCTGATGGATCACCTATATCCAAATATGATTGAACTAACGCCACAAAGTGATGGCTATGTGCTGTATAAGCACAATACGATGTGTGTAAATGATATATCACGTAAATATACATTATGGGAATAATGGGTAGTCATATACTTGTATACATACCTATTTGATTAAGCGACTTCGGGACGAAGTCTTTTTAAGGGGGGTAGATTGAAATACCCCAAACTAATAAAATATGGATTAAATATCTAATCTCATTGATTAAGGCCTAAACATGCCTTAAAAGTCAACTGAGAACAACAGTGGTCAACACAAAGCAAGATATTGCACCCTTTGACTGTTTAGGGTAAATAAATACCCAAATGAACTTCTTAGGACCTAAAAATTTGTCCTGAGCATATTAACACATAACTAAACATATTACAATTGTTGGACAACACTCCAACACAAAGAACAAGCATTTACATGCTGCAAGGTCAAATAGGGCAAAAATGTGCACTAAGGAATACCTTAAAGGTCTAATGACCTCTAAATGATATAAAATTGGATTCCATGATCACATATCATGTAAGGAACACAAAAAAACAATTCTCAAAGAAACCAGAGCTCAGAAACACCCTGCGACTCAAAATGTGCACTAAAATTCCTTAAAGCACGTTTTTGTGTATGAGCTCTAAGATAATGACTTTTTGTCATTTAAAGACTGGAGTATATCATTTATATCATTAATTTGACATGATAGACTATATTATAAAGTCTAAATCAAATTTTGAAAATAAAAATCAAAATGGGCAATTTAGTATGAATAGTTCCCAAAAATAACATTTGGTTACTTAATATTTACTATGGTCAAAGGTCACCCATTGACCAAGATCTCCATTGCCGACCTCCTACAGCTGGAATGCCCACTCATTCATCAATCTTCAATCAATTATACAACCAATCTAATGACTCACCATTTACTATTTGCTAAAGTATCATTAATTAACTTATATGGACAAAACTAGCATTATTTGCTCATTACCTTCATTCCCAGCCGACACCACCTATCTTCAACCTCTCTTTGGCTTCTCAAAACCGTGGCTAACATACCAAATACAGAGGAGAACAACAATTGACATAGGTAAGCTTATTAAGCTATTTTATGATCATTTTCTTCACAATTCTTCCCTCTTTCCATGGAGCAAAGCATCAACCACTTCCATCAATGTTCTTAGGTTGTTTTGGAGGTTAAATTGAGGGTGTATCTCGGCATTAACAAGGGAAGAAGGTGGAGAAAGCTAATCTTGTTCTTAAGGTATAAAAATGTGCTTTAAGCACTTATCTTGAGATTCCTTTCAAATCCGGTTGTGAAACTTTGTTCCTAGCCTTATTATCTTCTTCTTAACATACTTATTCAGTTGGTATATCAAGAGCTTCAAGGTATAGTTTAATACCCCGGATCTAAAATGGCGATTAAATTACTCTAATATAATTATTAAAGGCCTAATGGGGCCCAAAGAGTATTGGTAAAAAGAATAAAACCAAAAGCAAAGAGAAAACGCTTGAAAAGCGGAAAACGCTAAAATACGTGTTAAATGAGTATAAGAGATATATGATCTCGAGAGGGTACGAGATGGATTCCTAAGGCTTAGTTAGGCCTAATTAGTATACGGGAATGATTCCCAAAGAAAACGAATCCAAATAATGGATTAAAACGCTAACGGAGTTTTAAGCACGTTTTTCGAGAAAACCCGAAAACGTGACTTTAAGTGGTCAAACGGACCCGTAAAAATTATAGTTGATTAAATAACTATAATAAGTATTAATGGAAGCTTAATAACCATTAAAAATAAAGAAACAAGAAAAATCCGAAAAACGGGCCTGGTTAGTGAATAGTGCCAAACCGGGTAAAATAACGAGCGTTTTCTGTCAGAATCCGAAAAAAGCTCCAGCTTGATCTGGTAGTGGGGGGCGGTTTTAATAGCCTCTCACACACACTCACATAATAAGCTAGCAAATAAATAAAGAAAGAAAGAAAAGGAGGAGAGAGGAAAGTAAAAAGTAAAAACTATAACATTTCCCCCTCTCTCTCTTTCCTCTCATTTTCCTTTCTTCTTCTTTTCCCCCTTCCCACGTTCTCCTTCCTCCCTCTCTGGTGCAGACCGACATGGAAGCCCAAGCAAGCTTCCTCCATCTTCTTCTCATTGCCCAAGCTTCATCCTTGCTCCGAATTGAAAAATAATCACATATTTACGATCCTCTCATCACCCTCTACCATCCTCTCTTTTCAAAACTCGAAAATGGTGAGTTTCATTTTCGTGGGGTTGGCCATTTGAGGAGAAAAGCACATAATCTTGAAGCTTGAAGCTTCCCCTTTCTAGCAAGGTAAAGATATCCATGAAAAAGTCTTGGTTTTCTTCATCTTGTACCTTGGCCGATTTGGTCTCTAATGAAGCCTTGTTATTCTCTCTTATGAGCATTGTTTCAATCCCTAAAAGCTTGAGGGAGTTACTCTTGATTCTTGATCAAAACCCATCTTAGGGTTTAAGGTAATCACCATTTTAGAGTTTAAGCATTTCTAATTAATGAGCTTAAGTGTTTCTACTTGAACTCATTTTCTTGCCTTGAATGTTGATTTGGAGATGGGCAATTCCATGCCTTGGCCGATTCCAAGCAAGAGAAAGGAGAGAGAGAAGAAGTGGAGTGAAAAGAAGAGAGGCTTGTGAACAAGAGGTAAATAACTACCTTGGAGCCTAATGTAATGTTCTAGAATTGGGAAGGGAAAATAAATAAATGAATGACCCTAACATGTAATGACATGTGATTTGTTGAGATGAGGAAGATTGAGTAGTGATGCTGCACTTGTGAATTAATGCTGATTAAGAGCCAAGGGGCTTTACATTTAATGATGTGTGTATGTGTTACTTTGGAGGAATTAATGAGTATTGATGGATTTGTATGTGTGCTGATAGAACCCTTGTGGTTTGGCTAGTGTTAGGATGAATGATGTGAGGAAATGAGCTTTGGTAATGTTAAGAGATGTAGCCAAGTTATGGCGAAATTGGTGTAGAATTTAAGTGGATTGAGTGGTGTGAGTAAGTAATGACCTAGAGAAACTAGGTGTTAATGGTGGTTGTTTTGGCTTAGAAAATCACCATGGGAATACTTGTTTAAAAGAGGAGATTGATGCTTAAAATCTATAGCAAGAACTTGTGTGAATGCCTAAGGAGCTTTAGGAAAAAAAAAGAATGAGAATTTAAGGTTTTAAGAGTGTCATGGAACTTGGTAAGAGGTGTGCATTATCTTGGAAGTTTTGGAATGGTAAATGAGAGAGAGAACAATAATGCAAGTGTAAAGAGAGTTAAAATGCACAAGTGGCATTGGTGCAAAAGGGAATGCAAAATTTTGTGATTTTGGGCAAGAATTTGAGTAAGGGTTTAACCCATGATTTGAAGAGGTTTAGAGCATGATTAAAGGTGATTAATCATGTAGGAATCTTGTGGAAAGATTAGGGAATGATTAGGGGTGATTAAGGATTGAAATGGGGGTGAAAATAATGCATGTTGCAGGTTTTAGCAGGGTCCGGGACCTAGTCCAGGACAAAGTCCGAACCCCCCCTATTTTTATGTCGAGAGTACAAACCCATGTTGGTCGGACTTGGGATAGGGACAAGGTCCCGGACCAAGGTATAAAAACCGCCGAGAGTTAAGTTTGCAATTTATCCTGGGACTTAGGGTAAGGACCAAGTCCCGGACCACCCCAGAAACTACAGAGAGTGTTTTAAAGGGTTTAAATGATGGGGATTGAATGTATTGATGTTATAAGATGTTAAGGCCTTGTTGGTGAGATGTAAAGGCCCTAAGAAGTGTAGAAAGTGTTAGGTGTTTGAGAAGTGAGAGCTCAAAGTAATAATAGTGAAACCGAGATAACGGGAAAGGGATAGGTGGTAACTACGGGAAAACATTTAATTATGTTCCGTATGAGTTTAGTATTAACAATAATGTGTGAAACATTATCAGAGGATCGTGTGAGACCGAGCAAGGTGAGATGACACGGTAAAAGAAAACCCCGGTGAAAGGTATGATTTCCTCATGCCCGTATGCAACCGAGTTACTCTGATTTGTGTGTTTGTGTGCCGGCTTAATCAAGATTAAAGCATGAAAATAATCCCTTGTGATTAGCATGTCTTATTGTATGTTGTATGAGCTAACATACTTGTATGCCGGTGTGGTCTAACATAGTGTGCAACCGACTCAAAGTGAGTACCGACTGACTAGAAACCCGTAGATCGGGTAGTCTCTTAAACAATGGAAAAATGCAAACACACACAGCTATCGATTAAAGTATAATGATAACGTAACATATGAACTCCCTAGAATGTGGGGGATTACGGGTTGAGTAAATACCCGATAACGGTTAGAAGACCTTAGTGAAACAATCCACGTAATAAATATGAGTGGAGAGATAAATGATCCCCATTGAGAGGATCGGAGAGTTAGTACAATGATGAAAATATGAGACGGTAAAAGAGACTAAGGGACTAGTAACTCCCTTGAGACACGGTCGACCTTGTATGAGGATTTTACCCGGTTTAAGAAAATAACCACAAGTGTAAGTATTGAAATGTAATGGTAACTCTTAAAACCTAAGATTAACCGAACTTGAGTAATATCCTCTAGTCATTAGAAAACATCGAGAGTGATGCTTCTATACTAAAACATAATAATGTTATAACTCCGAGAGAGGAGTGTATGGGAATGTGAGTAGTCCGAGAGTAGTCGGACCTAAGTAAAAAGAGATAGGAACTAAGAGGAGTTCCGAGAGCTAGTTGAACCTTCCCACCATGCTAGACCCAGAGTAGGGTCAAAACCGGGGAAGTAAGGCTATGCTCGAGAGCCATGAGTTTGCTTGAAATGTATTAAGAGTAACAAGCGTGACGTAGGAGACTGTAGTGTCTCGAGCGAAAACTACAAGAGCTTGAGTATAATAACCCGAGAGCGTGGGTAAGATAAAGAGTATAATAACCCGAGAGCGTGGGTAAGATAAAGAGTATAATAACCCGAGAGCGTGGGCGAGATAATGAGTATCATAACCCAAGAGATGGGCGTATAGAATGAGTATCCCAAGAGTATGGGAGTGTATAAAAATAAGTAACCCGAGTGAGCGGGCAAGTTATTGAATGAGGAACCAAGCCAAGTGAGGTATAACCCTCAAGGCCTAAGAGGAAAATAATAAACTAACAACCTTGCTATGTTATTTAGGAATTGTGTTCCATGATTGGATGTAGATTCCTTGTGTGATATACATATATTGTATTGTTGTGATGCATGTTGTTGATTAAAATGAAATCCATGTATATCCGACCAAAAGTAGTCGGCGTACCGCGGTTAGCGCCGCGGTATATGCGGATTTCATATGCAGCTTTAGCTGAGCCCCTAGGGGCATCGTTTTTTATTCGCAGGTACACCGAAGGTGAAACCGTACGAGAGTAGGACGGGGCCGGTGGTTAGCATGGGTACTTTTAATTACTTGATATGGTAAGGTGTGTAAGACCGATATGTTGTCGGCATCCATTTTATTGTAGACTCGTGTGGTAGTAAAGAAGTGGTTTTGAGTAAAGTATTTGTGTTGTGTAATCGGTTGTTCCAGTCCATCAGACCGTTACTGTATGAGAGTTAGCTGGTTAGCCACGAGGGTGGCTAACGGCGTTGTATCACTCTGTTGTTTTGGAATTCCGCTGTGAGTTTAATGGTGAATTGTAACAGTTTAAGAAGTAATGATGGGATTAGCAGTTGGGGTGTTACAAAAATGGTATCAGAGAGAAGAAGTATCGCTCTGATGACTGGAAATACCGAGCTTAGGAAATACCGAGTTAGGAATTAGAGACTTAGGGCTAAGGGTTGAGTGGTAGCGTGAGAGATGCGCTAGTTAGGAACTTCCAGTAAGTACTGGATACCTACAATACCAAACCCGCCCTCCACAATCCCCGTATTAAAAGCCTGGGAAGGAACGCCAGTGGGACGGGAAACCCGATCTGGCACTTATTTAAATATTTCAATATGAACAGAACCTGTCATGCGGTAGATCCAGAGAACCGGAAACCCCGGAGACGGATCCCGCTGAAACGACAATAACCGCACTTAATGGCGGAAGATCGAGACACCCTAATCCAAGGAGACTGGAATCTGTGGCAGCTTGGGGCGACATGCTTAGCGGTCGCGAGAACCTAGCTAGCCGAGCAGCAGCAAGAAGAAAGCACCAACCGTGCAACAAGGCGGATTCTTGAGAAGTAACAAGAACCGGGACACGAGTCTACGAACCGTCATGGTTAAGTGATACCACAAATGGTATATTAACCGACTAAGAACTAGACAAGAGTAGGTACACCCACCCTACCAACCCGAAAGGGTTAGACAGCTACAAGCATAACTGCGGGATATGCCGGATAGGACTACAGAAGTAGTACCTAAATGAGTTAAACCTCGGTAACCACAGTAAAGACTTGGGAACGAGCAACGAGGTAGGGCGCAGAACTAAAGTAATTAAGGAACTCTGAGAATGAGAGAAGCACCTAAGTGAATGACAATCATGTCAAGATGAATGAGAAGCAACTCTAAGGGTAGTTATCCCAACTAAAGGATCAAGGAAGAGCCGACAAGGCTACCAATACAAAGTGAACAATACGTGACCGTATGAGTTAACCTAAAAACCGTCTGTACCGCGCACTTGCCACGGCAAGTGCAGTAATAACGAGACCGTTAAGAGGAATCTTAACAAGTGACAAGTACTTAGCAAGTACCAAGGTGGCAAGAGAAGCCAATATAGCACCACAAACCTAGAATTTGAAACGAAGCCTTGGAAAGGCCTAACGGCCTGACCATTGTGTTAAAGAATATACCGGTCAGCGAGAGGCTAGACCTGGTAGGAAGCAACCAGCATTGAAATGCCATGAAGATTTTGCTTTCAAACCCAATTTTTTTTGCAAACATAGAATTTTCCAAACCCCCCCAAATTTTTAAAAACCGAACCAGAGAACCACAGTAAGTTATCATAGGACTATAGAAGAGGAGTTGGCACAGAATACTTCACTTAGGCGTGTGACCGACACTACAAGTGTACACAAATAAGACATGGGACGACCGCACTTCGAAGGAGCTTGCGGACCTGACAGACCAATTATGAGTTAGTCCGGTAAGTGGTAACGTATCAATAAGATACTCCATGTATGTATATAAGTAGAGTACGGAACACTGGAAGTAGCCCACTCCATACTACGGACGAAAGAGCCAATTCAAACCAAGACAGTTGGACCCCTCGAATGATCGAAGAGCATAAAGAAGCTTACCAAGCTAAAGGAGTCAAGATCCAGTAAGATGAGGATCTAAGAATATAGCGTTAAGAAGTGCGACAAGCACAGGGTATTAAGTATAGAAATTGGATATGTCTCAGGAGACACATAATAACTGGAACTAGTACCCAGTATAAACAATACGGCAAATGCCTAAAATGAACACGTCAGTGTTGGGTGAACGGGGTAGAATTCCATAGCATATCTCACTGAAGAGAACAATGACCTGACCAAGAAGGTAAAGGTAGTACCAATGATCTACCCAATAACGGGAGACATTACAACCCAAACGGGATAGTTCAAATATAGATAACGCGAGGCGGAGTAAGTAACGGAACATACCCATGAGTTCAAGCCAGATGTAATGGCACAACTCGGTAACACCCAGGAGCAATCGGGAAGAGTGCCGGAATCAACAATAGTTGAACGAGATATCGTGTTGAGAAACACAAGTGTTAAAGCGAACACTCGGGAAGAACCCGAAGGATCCCATGTAACACGGGATACCCTAGATTGCCAGAGGGCATGAATTAATATCGAGATACTTGAATGGCCTTCCATGTACGGAAGCGTGATGACTAACCATATCAAAGAGCCAGTGATACCCTCCAAACACCTAATGGTGTATGGAGAAGCAGAACCTGCATAAACAGGCCGCAAAGAGCAGGGCGAGGCAAGGTGGCTTGTAAGCCGATAAACTAACTACAAATTGTAGATTTAAACATTGCCAACCTATGCATAAAGGCATAAGAAGAAATAGTAGAGAATCAACCACTACTTTACAGTGGGGAAACCACTGGTTATTGTGGGACTTATGGAGTGGCAATTGCGTGGATCCTCCAGAGAAGGGCTACCACACAAGAATGTAATACGAAACCGCTAGAGCGGTGTAGTGAAACTTGAGCATGTATATTGCAAAGGTATATGAGTATAGTAGAGTGTAAGAGGAAGGCTTGATAGCAGTAAAAGGAAACCGATAGAGTAATCGGATGAGTAGTGAACACCGTATGTGTACAGTATGAACTGCAGAGTAAGCAGTGCGCAAGTGCGCAGAGAGATTTAAAGAGTAGCGTATTTTGTTGAGCCAAGTGAATGGCAAGCCATAGTGTAAATGGCGGAAACACCTGGGCGGAAGCTAAAGTAGTAGCGGATGCCATGGAAATGAGAAAGACCAAGGTACGCAGTAAGCGACCATTGTAAGAGTATATTCAGATAGTGATCAGAAGTTGATGAGGAAATGTGTCAAAGGAGACATGTTCATTTCTATCTCATGAGAGATTTACTGTCAAGGGTTTACGCTTCTGCACTCTGTATGACTGAGTGTTTTGGTATTGCACATGTGCGGTAATGATCGAGTGGGAGAGTCAGGAATTGAGAAATGTCAATGAAGCCTGTTGAGTGAGAATCTAGAGAAGTGACCGTGCGGCCGTTGGCCAAAGATGCACGAAGAATGTGGGCCATAACCCACAGGTCCCAGGACCGGTATATAATGAACGCATAGTAGTATAAATGAAGAATTCTTGTACAGAGACAAGTAAACAAACATAAGATTTAAACGAGGAAGCACTACATACTGAGTAGTAGCTTGACCTTAACCGACAATAAGTCGGGAATAGTAAGTGAATAATCACAAAGGTATACAGTGCTATACGAAGTAGATCTCCAGAGAACTGGAGAGAAAATCTGCACTTCATCGAATTCGCATACGGTAAAAGATACCTAGCGACGATTGAGAACCCTTACTCCCAAGTCAAAAAGGGTTAAAAGGGAGTGGATAATACATTGAGAATATCAAATGGGCGAATTAAGCTCTAGTTATTAGGTCACGCAACAGAAGCTTGTGGACCGTGATTCAGGGTTAAGTGTACCTACATCATAAACCCTTTGAAGCCTTAGAGCCTAGAATCGAACCCGGTTATGAGTTAATTAACCACATTGAAGTTAAAACACTTCATGATACTTGAATTAGTGAACCAATGTTCAGTGATAACATATGGTTCGTTACGCGGGCGTAACCCCATTTAAGGGGGGTAGGGCGAGAAACCGCTTAGAGTATGTTTTACGTATAGATGCGTAAACTACTATGTGCATAGCACAAAGAGATTTGTTTTGATGTTGGAACTCTTGTTACATAAACATGTGTACCCATTCATTGTGTAATTATGATTATCGTGCATGAGAGATGCAAGTAACGAGTATATGATAACTATGAAAGGAGGAGTAGAGAAACTCCTGGGGAATGAGAATCCCCATAGTATATGTCTATTGAGATTAGCATGAGATATTGTGATTATGAATCGGCATGAAACCGATGTGTAACCTAAGAGGGAGTGAGTTCCCTAGGTGATTTTATTTGAGACTAATTGATGGAGTGAGTTCCATCCTTTGGAGTTGTATGTTGTATGTTTTAAGTTGAGTAATAATTTGACTAATGAGGCTACAAGTATGGAATGCCTAGGCAAGGTAAGTGAAACAAATGGAGAATTATGGATGACTTTAGTTCCATAACTAAGAGATAAATTAAATGGATTATTTTGTGAATATGACTAGTAAGAGTAGAAGATAGAAAACAAAAATGTTTGACTATCTGATTGTTTGAAACTGACGTGGGAGGTGGAACTTGGTCTGCTAGCGATCAAGGGAAACCGAACACAAATTGGGGTGGAAAGATAGTTCAACACTGATGCTGATCACATCAGGGTTGGATGATTCTTGAAGCTCCCTAAGTGGTCACAAGTAATCACGCTAAGAAAGGATACAACTACCATAAATTTGATTTGGAGTTGTGTGATGTTTTAAAAAGAATTTTCAAACAGAATTCGAAGAGGAATTTTCTTCAAGTATGAAGATGGAAACGAAAACTGGTTTTGAAACCGCTATCACCCGCCGATGGCTGAGCCTTAAGTCTTGATGACCGGTAGAACGGTGGGTGTGTATTAGTTTTGAAACCATTGCACCGTACGTGCGGCGGTCCTAAGTGACCGGTTCGGGCGGTGTCAGTGTTGATTTTTCCAAAGGCAGCGGGACGGGAGAGTACCCTGAGATGTTCCTGTGTTGAGTGAGTCAACCAGAGTGCTTGAGGATATGTATATGTGTAACGTTTTGATCAGAACCGAAGGGACCGTGGGCCAGAGAGAGTAAGTGCCCATTTGTCATGAAACGGCCGTGAACCAGAAAGAGTAAGTGTTCAACGTGACCGGTACCTGAGGGATCAGTAGTATATTACTCAATATGGATTCGAGGACTGTAGTGCCTTCTTGTCTTCGGACCGATACCATGGAGAGAATACAAAGAGTATTTTTGATTGCTATACATGCTGTGATATATGTGTGGTATGTGTAGTGTGAAATGAGACGGACTTGTGAAGTCAGTAAGGTTATACATGTATTATAACCTTGGCATAGTACGCCCATGAGAGTAACCATCTAGATTCACCAACTTTGAGGGCAAAGTTCCTAAGGGGGGTAGATTTTAATACCCCGGATCTAAAATGGCGATTAAATTACTCTAATATAATTATTAAAGGCCTAATGGGGCCCAAAGAGTATTGGTAAAAAGAATAAAACCAAAAGCAAATAGAAAACACTTGAAAAGCGGAAAACGCTAAAATACGCGTTAAATGAGTATAAGAGATATATGATCTCGAGAGGGTACGAGATGGATTCCTAAGGCTTAGTTAGGCCTAATTAGTATACGGGAATGATTCCCGAAGAAAACAGATCCAAATAATGGATTAAAATGCTAACGGAGTTTTAAGCACGTTTTTCGAGAAAACCCGAAAACGTGACTTTAAGTGGTCAAACGGACCCGTAAAAATTTTAGTTGATTAAATAAATATAAATAAATATTAATGGAAGCTTAATAACCATTAAAAATAAAGAAACAAGAAAAATCCGAAAAACGGGCCCGGTTAGTGAATAGTGCCAAACCGGGTAAAATAACGAGCGTTTTCTGTCAGAATCCGAAAAACGCTCCAGCTTGATATGGTAGTGAGGGGCGGTTTTAATAGCCTCTCACACACACTCACATAATAAGCTAGCAAATAAATAAAGAAAGAAAGAAAAGGAGGAGAGAGGAAAGTAAAAAGTAAAAACTATAACATTTCCCCCTCCTCTCTTTCCTCTCATTTCCTTTCTTCTTCTTTTCCCCTTCCTCACGTTTCCTTCCTCCCTCTCTGGTGCAGACCGACATGGAAGCCCAAGCAAGCTTCCTCCATCTTCTTCTCCTTGCCCAAGCTTCATCCTTGCTCCGAATTGAAAAATAATCACATATTTGCGATCCTCTCATCACCCTCTACCATCCTCTCTTTTCAAAACTCGAAAATGGTGAGTTTCATTTTCGTGGGTGTTGGCCATTTGAGGAGAAAAGCACATAATCTTGAAGCTTGAAGCTTCCCTTTCTAGCAAGGTAAAGATATCCATGAAAAAGTCTTGTTTTCTTCATCTTGTACCTTGGCCGATTTCGGTCTCTAATGAAGCCTTATTTATTCTCTCTTATGAGCATTGTTTCAATCCCTAAAAGCTTGGAGGGAGTTATTCTTTGATTCTCGATCAAAACCCCATCTTAGGGTTTTAAGGTAATCACCCATTTTAGAGTTTTAAGCATTTCTAATTAATGAGCTTAAGTGTTTCTACTTGAACTCATTTCTTGCTTGAATGTTGATTTGGAGATGGGCAATTCCATGGCCTTTGGCCGATTTCCAAGCAAGAGAAAGGAGAAGAGAATGAAGTGGAGTGAAAAGAAGAGAGGCTTGTGAACAAGAGGTAAATAACTACCTTGGAGCCTAATGTAATGTTTCTAGAATTGGGAAGGGAAAATAAATAAATGAATGAACCCTAACATGTAATGACATGTGATTTGTTGAGATGAGGAAGAGTAGTAGTGCTTGATGCACTTGTGAATTAATGCTTGATTAAAGAGCCAAGGGGCTTTGCATTTAATGATGTGTGTATTGTGTTACCTTTGGAGGAATTAATGAGTATTGATGGATTTGTATGTGTGCTGATAGAACCCTTGTGGTTTGGCTAGTTTTAGGATGAATGATGTGAGGAAATGAGCTTTGGGTAATGTTAAGAGATGTAGCCAAGTTGTGGCGAAATTGGTGTAGAAATTTAAGTGGATTGAGTATGGTTGTGAGTAAGTAATGACCTAGAGAAACTAGGTGTTAATGGTGGTTGTTTTGGCTTAGAAAATCACCATGGGAATACTTGTTTAAAAAGAGGAGATTGATGCTAAAATCTGTAGCAAGAACTTGTGTGAATGCCTAAGGAGCTTTAGGAAAAAAAAAGAATGAGAATTTAAGGTTTTAAGAGTGAGTCATGGAACTTGGTAAGAGGTGTGCATTATCTTGGAAGTTTTGGAATGGTTAAATGAAGAGAGAACGATAATGCAAGTGTAAAGAGAGGTTAGAAAATGCACAAGTGTGCATTGGTGCAAAAGGAGAATGCAAATTTTGTGATTTTGGGCAAGAATTTGAGTAAGGGTTTAACCCATGATTTGAAGAGTTTAGATGCTTTAAAGGTGATTAATCATGTGGAATCTTGTGGAACGATTAGGGAATGATTAGGGTGGATTACTGATGAAATGGGGGTGAAAAATAATGCATGTTGCAGGTTTTAGGCAGGTCCGGACCTAGTCCATTGACAAGTCCCGGACCACCCCCTATTTTAGTTCAAGATAACACACCCGTTGGTCCGGTACTTGGGATAGGGCAGTCCCGGACCAAGGTATAAAAACCGCCGAGAGTTAAGTTTTGCAATTGTCCGTGACTTAGGGTAGGACCAGTCCCGGACCCCCCCAGAAACCTACAGAGAGTGTTTTAAAGGGTTTAAATGATGGGGATTGAATGTTATTGATTTTATAGATTTAAGGCCTTGTTGGTGATGTAAAGGCCCTAAGAAGTGTTAGAAATGTTAGAAGTGTTTGAAAGTGAGAGCTCAAAGTAATAAAAGTGAAACCGAGATACGGGATAACGGGTAACTACGGGAATAACATTTAATTATGTTCCGTATGAGTTAGTATTAACAATAATGTGTGAACATTATCAGAGGATCGTTGTGAACCCGAGCAAGGTGAGATGACACGGTAAAAGTAAAACCCCGGTGAAAGGTATGATTTCCTCATGCCCGTATGCTAACCGAGTTACTCTGATTTGTGTGTTTGTGTGCCCGGCTTAATCAAGATTAAAGCATGAAAATAATCCCTTGTTGATTGATGCCTGTTATTTATGTTGTATGAGCTAACATACTTGTATGCCGGTGTGGTCTAACATAGTGTGCAGACCGACTCAAAGTGAGTACCGACTGACTAGAAACCCGTAGATCGGGTCGTCTCTTAAACCATGGAAAAATGCAAACACACACAAGCTATCGATTAAAGTATAACGATAACGTAACATATGAACTCCCTAGAATGTGAGGGGATGTACGGGTTGAGTAAATACCCGATAACGGTTAGAAGACCTTAGTGAAACAATCCACGTAATAAATATGAGTGGAGAGATAAATGATCCCCCATTGAGAGGATCGGAGTTAGTACAATGATGTGAAAATATGAGACGGTAAAAGAGACCTAAGGGACTACGTAACTCCCTTGAGACACGGTCGACCTCCTATATGAGGATTTTACCCGGTTTAAGAAAATAACCACAAGTGTACGTATTGAAATGTAATGGTAACTCTTAAAACCTAAGATTAACCGAACTTGAGTAATATTCCTCTAGTCATTAGAAACATCGAGAGTGATGCTTCTAGACTAAAACATAATAATGTTATAACTCCGAGAGAGGAGTGTATGGGAATGTGAGTAGTCCGAGAGTAGTCGGACCTAAGTAAAAAGATAGGAACTAAGAGAGAGTTCCGAGAGCTAGTTGAACCTTCCCACCATGCTAGACCCAGAGTAGGGTCAAACCGGGGAAGTAAGGCTATGCTCGAGAGCCATGAGTTTTTGGCTTGAGTATGTATTAGAGTAACAAGCGTGACGTAGGAGACCTGTAGTGTCTCGAGAAACTACAAGAGCTTGAGTATAATAACCCGAGAGCGTGGGTAAGATAAAGAGTATAATAACCCAGAGCGTGGGTAAGATAAAGAGTATAATAACCCGAGAGCGTGGGCGAGATAATGAGTATCATAACCCAAGAGAATGGGCGAGTATAGAATGAGTATCCCAAGAGTATGGGAGTGTATAAAAATAAGTAACCCGAGTGAGCGGGCAAGTTATTGAATGAGGAACCAAGCCAAGTGAGGTATAACCCTCAAGGCCTAAGAGGAAAATATACAACTAACAACCTTGCTATGTTAGTTGGAATTGTGTTCCATGATTGGATGTAGATTCCTTATGTATACATATATATTGTATTGTTGTGATATGTTGTTGATTAAAATGAAATCCATGTATATCCGACCAAAAGTAGTCGGCGTACCGCGGTTAGCACGCGGTATATGCGGATTTCATATGCAGCTTTATGCTGAGCCCCTAGGGGCATCGTTTTTATTCGCAGGTACACCGAAGGCGAAACCGTACGAGAGTAGGACGGGGTCGGTGGTTAGCATGGGTACTTTTAATTACTTGAATGTGGTAAGAGGTGTAAGACCGAATATGTTGTCGGTATCCATTTATTGTAGACTCGGTGTAGTAAAGAAGTGGTTTGAGTAAAGTATTTGTGTTGTGTAATCGGTTGTTCCAGTCCATCAGACCGTTACTGTATGAGAGTTAGCTTGGTTAGCCACGAGGGTGGCTAACGGCGTTGTATCACCCTCTGTTGTTTTGGAATTCCGCTGTGAGTTTAATGGTGAATTGTAACAGTTTAAGAAGTAATGATGGGATTAGCAGTTGGGGTGTTACAAAAATGGTATCAGAGCGAAGTATCGCTCTGATGACTGGAAATACCGAGCTTAGGAAATACCGAGTTAGGAATTAGAGACTTAGGGCTAAGGGTTGAGTGGTAGCGTGAGAGATGCGCTAGTTAGGAACTTCCAGTAAGTACTGGATACCTACAATACCAAACCCGCCCTCCACAATCCCCGTATTAAAAGCCTGGGAAGGAACGCCAGTGGGACGGGAAACCCGATCTGGTACTTATTTAAATATTTCAATATGAACAGAACCTGTCAAGCGGTAGATCCAGAGAACCGGAACCCCGGAGACGGATCCCGCTGAAACGACAATAACCGCACTTAATGGCGGAAGATCGAGACACCCTAATCCAAGGAGACTGGAATCTGTGGCAGCTTGGGGCGACATGCTTAGCGGTCGCGAGAACCTAGCTAGCCGAGCAGCAGCAAGAAGAAAGCACCAACCGTGCAACAAGGCGGATTCTTGAGAAGTAACAAGAACCGGGACACGAGTCTACGAACCGTCATGGTTAAGTGATACCACAAATGGTATATTAACCGACTAAGAACTAGACAAGAGTAGGTACACCCACCCTACCACACCCGAAAGGGTTAGACAGCTACAAGCATAACTGCGGGATATGCCCGGATAGGACTACAGAAGTAGTACCTAAATGAGTTAAACCTCGGTAACCACAGTAAAGACTTGGGAACGAGCAACGAGGTAGGGCGCAGAACTAAAGTAATTAAGGAACTCTGAGAATGGAGAAGCACCTAAGTGAATGACAATCATGTCAAGATGAATGAGAAGCAACTCTAAGGAGTAGTTATCCCAACTAAAGGATCAAGGAAGAGCCGACAAGGCTACCAAATACAAAGTGAACAATACCGTGACCGGTATGAGTTAACCTAAAAACCGCCTGTACCGCGCACTTGCCACGGCAAGTGCAGTAATAACGAGACCGTTAAGAGGAATCTTAACAAGTGACAAGTACTTAGCAAGTACCAAGGTGGCAAGAGAAGCCAATATAGCACCACAAACCTTAAGAATTTTGAAACGAAGCCTTGGAAAGGCCTAACGGCCTGACCACTGTGTTAAAGAATATACCGGTCAGCGAGAGGCTAGACCTGGTAGGAAGCAACCAGCATTGAAATGCCATGAAGATTTTACTTTCAAACCCAATTTTTCTTGCAAACATAGAATTTTCCAAACCCCCCCCCAAATTTTTAAAACCGAACCAGAGAACCACGGTAAGTTATCATAGGACTATAGAAGAGGAGTTGGCACAGAATACTTCACTTAGGCGTGTGACCGACACTACAAGTGTACACAAATGAGACATGGGACGACCTCACTCCGAAGGAGCTTGCGGACCTGACAGACCAATTATGAGTTAGTCAGGTAAGTGGTAACGTATCAATAAGATACTCCATGTATGTATATAAGTAGAGTACGGAACACGGGAAGTAGCCCACTCCATACTACGGATGAAAGAGCCAATTCAAACCAAGACAGTTGGACCCCTCGAACGATCGAAGAGCATAAAGAAGCTTACCAAGCTAAAGGAGTCAAGAATCCAGTAAGATGACGGATCTAAGAATATAGCGTTAAGAAGTGCGACAAGCACAGGGTATTAAGTATAGAAATTGGATATGTCTCAGGAGACACATAATAACTGGAACTAGTACCCAGTATAAACAATACGGCAAATGCCAAAAATGAACACGTCAGTGTTTGGGTGAACGGGGTAGAATTCCCATAGCATATCTCACTGAAGAGAACAACGACCTGACCAAGAAGGTAAAGGTAGTACCAATGATCTACCCAATAACGGGAGACATTACAACCCAAAACGGGATAGTTCAAATATACATAACCGCGAGGCGGAGTAAGTAACGGAACATACCCATGAGTTCAAGCCAGATGTAATGGCACAACTCGGTAACACCCAGGAGCAATCCGGGAAGAGTGCCGGAATCAACAATAGTTGAACGAGATATCGTGTTGAGAACACAAGTGTTAAAGCGAACACTCGGGAAGAACCCGAAGGGATCCCATGTAACACGGGATACCCTAGATTGCCAGAGGGCATGAATTAATATCGAGATACTTGAATGGCCTTCCATGTACGGAAGCGTGATGACTCAACCATATCAAAGAGCCCAGTGATACCTCCAAACCACCTAATGGTGTATGGAGAAGCAGAACCTGCATAAACAGGCCGCATAGAGCAGGGCTCGAGGCAAGGTGGCTTGTAAGCCGATAAAACTAACTACAAATTGTAGATTTAAACATTGCCAACCTATGCATAAAGGCATAAGAAGAAATAGTAGAGAATCAACCACTACTTTACTGTAGGGAAACCACTAGTTATTGTGGGACTTATGGAGTGGCAATTGCGTGGATCCTCAAGAGAAGGGCTACCATACAAGAATGTAATACGAAACCGCTAGAGCGGTGTAGTGAAACTTGAGCATGTGTATATTGCCAAGGAGTATATGAGCTATAGTAGAGTGTAAGAGGAAGGCTTGATAGCAGTAAAAGGAAACCGATAGAGTAATCGGATGAGTAGTGAACACCGTATGTGTACAGTATGAACTGCAGAGTAAGCAGTGCGCAAGTGCGCAGAGAGATTTAAAGAGTAGCGTATTTTGTTGAGCCAAGTGAATGGCAAGCCATAGTGTAAATGGCGGAAACACCTGGGCGGAAGCTAAAGTAGTAGTGGATGCCATGGAAATGAGAAAGACCAAGGTACACAGTAAGCGACCATTGTAAGAGTATATTCAGATAGTGATCAGAAGTTGATGAGGAAATGTGGTAAAGGAGACATGTTCATTCCTATCTCATGAGAGATTTACTGTCAAGGGTTTACGCTTCTGCACTCTGTATGACTGAGTGTTTTGGTATTGCACGTGTGCGGTAATGATCGAGTGGGAGAGTCAGGAATTGAGAAATGTCAACGAAGCCTGTTGAGTGAGAATCTAGAGAAGTGACCATGCGGCCGTTGGCCAAAGATGCACGAAGAATGTGGGCCGTAACCCACAGGTCCCAGGACCGGTATATAATGAACGCATAGTAGTATAAATGAAAATTGTTGTACAGAGACAAGTAAACAAACATAAGATTTAAACGAGGAGGCACTACATACTGAGTAGTAGCTTGACCTTAACCGACAATAAGTCGGGAATAGTAAGTGAATAATCACAAAGGTATACAGTGCTATACGAAGTAGATCTCCAGAGAACTGGAGAGAAAATCTGCACTTCATCGAATTCGCATACGGTAAAAGATACCTAGCGACAATTGAGAACCCTTACTCCCAAGTCAAAAAGGGTTAAAAGGGAGTGGATAATACATTGAGAATATCAAATGGGCGAATTAAGCTCTAGTTATTAGGTCACGCAGCAGAAGCTTGTGGACCGTGATTCAGGGTTAAATGTACCTACATCATAAACCCCTTGAAGCCTTAGAGCCTAGAATCGAACCCGGATATGAGTTAATTAACCACATTGAAGTTAAAACACTTCATGATACTTGAATTAGTGAACCAATGTTCAGTGATAACATATGGTTCGTTACGCGGGCGTAACCCCTTTTAAGGGGGGTAGGGCGAGAAACCGCTTAGAGTATGTTTTACGTATAGATGCGTAAACTAATATGTGCATAGTACAAAGAGATTTGTTTTGATGTTGGAACTCATGTTACATAAACATGTGTACCCATTCATTGTGTAATTAGGATTATCGTGCATGAGAGATGCAAGTAACGAGTATATGATAACTATGAAAGGAGGAGTAGAGAAACTCCTGGGGAATGAGAATCCCCATAGTATATGTCTATTGAGATTAGGCATGAGATATTGTGAGTATGAATCGGCATGAAACCGATGTGTAACCTAAGAGGGAGTGAGTTCCCTAGGTGATTTTATTTGAGACTAATTGATGGAGTGAGTTCCATCCTTTGGAGTTGTATGTTGTATGTTTGAAGTTGAGTAATAATTTGACTAATGAGGCTACAAGTATGGAATGCCTAGGCAAGGTAAGTGAAACAAATGGAGAATTATGGATGACTTTAGTTCCATAACTAAGAGATAAATTAAATGGATTATTTTATGAATATGACTAGTAAGAGTAGAAGATAGAAAAAGAAAATGTTTGACTATCTGATTGTTTGAAACTGACGTGGGAGGTGGAACTTGGTCTGCTAGCGATCAGGGAAACCGAACACAAATTGGGGTGGAAGGATAGTTCAACACTGATGCTGATCACATCAGGGTTGGATGATTCTTGAAGCTCCCTATAAGTGGTCACAAGTAATCACGCTAAGAAAGGATACAACTACCATAAATTTGATTTGGAGTTGTGTGATGTTTTAAAAAGAATATTCAAACAGAATTCGAAGAGGAATTTTCTTCAAGTATGAAGATGGAAACGAAAACTGGTTTTGAAACCGCTATCACCCGCCAATGGCTGAGCCTTAAGTCTTGATGACCGGTAGAACGGTGGGCGTGTATTAGTTTTGAAACCATTGCACCGTACGTGCGGCGGTCCTAAGTGACCGGTTGGGGCGGTGTCAGTGTTTGATTTTTCCAAAGGCAACGGGACGGGGAGAGTACCCTGAGATGTTCCTGTGTTGAGTGAGTCAACCTGTGTGCCTGAGGATATGTATATGTGTAACGTTTTGATCAGAACCGAAGGGACCGTGGGCCAGAGAGAGTAAGTGCCCATTTGTCATGAAACGGCCGTGAACCAGAAAGAGTAAGTGTTCAACGTGACCGGTACCTGAGGGATCAGTATATTACTCAATATGGATTCGAGGACTGTAGTGCCTTCTTGTCTTCGGACCGATACCATGGAGAGAATACAAAGAGTATTTTTGATTGATATACATGCTGTGATATATGTGTGGTATGTGTAGTGTGAAATGAGACGGACTTGTGAAGTCAGTAAGGTTATACATGTATTATAACCTTGGCATAGTACGCCCATGAGAGTAACCATCTAGATTCACCAACTTTGAGGGCAAAGTTCCTAAGGGGGGTAGATTTTAATACCCCGGATCTAAAATGGCGATTAAATTACTCTAATATAATTATTAAAGGCCTAATGGGGCCCAAAGAGTATTGGTAAAAAGAATAAAACCCAAAGCAAAGAGAAAACGCTTGAAAAGCGGAAAACGCTAAAATACGCGTTAAATGAGTATAAGAGATATATGATCTCGAGAGGGTACGAGATGGATTTCTAAGGCTTAGTTAGGCCTAATTAGTATACGGGAATGATTCCCGAAGAAAACGGATCCAAATAATGGATTAAAACGCTAACGGAGTTTTAAGCACGTTTTTCGAGAAAACCCGAAAACGTGACTTTAAGAGGTCAAACGGACCCGTAAAAATTATAGTTGATTAAATAACTATAAATAAGTATTAATGGAAGCTTAATAACCATTAAAATAAAGAAACAAGAAAAATCCGAAAAACGGGCCCGGTTAGTGAATAGTGCCAAACCGGGTAAAATAACGAGCGTTTTCTGTCAGAATCCGAAAAACGCTCCAGCTTGATATGGTAGTGAGGGGCGGTTTTAATAGCCTCTCACACACACTCACATAATAAGCTAGCAAATAAATAAAGAAAGAAAGAAAAGGAGGAGAGAGGAAAGTAAAAAGTAAAAACTATAACATTTCCCCCTCTCTCTCTTTCCTCTCATTTTCCTTTCTTCTTCTTTTCCCCCTTCCCCACGTTCTCCTTCCTCCCTCTCTGGTGCAGACCGACATGGAAGCCCAAGCAAGCTTCCTCCATCTTCTTCTCCTTGCCCAAGATTCATCCTTGCTCCGAATTGAAAAATAATCACATATTTGCGATCCTCTCATCACCCTCTACCATCCTCTCTTTTCAAAACTCGAAAATGGTGAGTTTCATTTTCGTGGGTGTTGGCCATTTGAGGAGAAAAGCACATAATCTTGAAGCTTGAAGCTTCCCTTTTCTAGCAAGGTAAAGATATCCATGAAAAAGTCTTGTTTTCTTCATCTTGTACCTTGGCCGATTTTGGTCTCTAATGAAGCCTTATTTATTCTCTCTTATGAGCATTGTTTCAATCCCTAAAAGCTTGGAGGGAGTTACTCTTTGATTCTTGATCAAAACCCCATCTTAGGGTTTTAAGGTAATCACCCATTTTAGAGTTTTAAGCATTTCTAATTAATGAGCTTAAGTGTTTCTACTTGAACTAATTTCTTGCCTTGAATGTTGATTTGGAGATGGGCAATTCCATGGCCTTTGGCCGATTTCCAAGCAAGAGAAAGGAGAAGAGAAAGAAGTGGAGTGAAAAGAAGAGAGGCTTGTGAATAAGAGGTAAATAACTACCTTGGAGCCTAATGTAATGTTTCTAGAATTGGGAAGGGAAAATAAATAAATGAATGAACCCTAACATGTAATGACATGTGATTTGTTGAGATGAGGAAGAGTTGTAGTAGTGCTTGATGCACTTGTGAATTAATGCTTGATTTAAGAGCCAAGGGGCTTTGCATTTAATGATGTGTGTATTGTGTTACCTTTGGAGGAATTAATGAGTATTGATGGATTTGTATGTGTGCTGATAGAACCCTTGTGGTTTGGCTAGTTTTAGGATGAATGATGTGAGGAAATGAGCTTTGGGTAATGTTAAGAGATGTAGCCAAGTTATGGCGAAATTGGTGTAGAAATTTAAGTGGATTGAGTATGGTTGTGAGTAAGTAATGACCTAGAGAAACTAGGTGTTAATGGTGGTTGTTTTGGCTTAGAAAATCACCATGGGAATACTTGTTTAAAAAGAGGAGATTGATGCTAAAATCTGTAGCAAGAACTGTTGTGAATGCCTAAGGAGCTTTAGGAAAAAAAAAGAATGAGAATTTAAGGTTTTAAGAGTGAGTCATGGAACTTGGTAAGAGGTGTGCATTATCTTGGAAGTTTTGGAATGGTTAAATGAAGAGAGAACAATAATGCAAGAGTAAAGAGAGGTTAGAAAATGCACAAGTGTGCATTGGTGCAAAAGGAGAATGCAAAATTTGTGATTTTGGGCAAGAATTTGAGTAAGGGTTTAACCCATGATTTGAAGAGGTTTAGAGCATGATTAAAGGTGATTAATCATGTAGGAATCTTGTGGAAAGATTAGGGAATGATTAGGGGTGGATTAAGGATTGAAATGGGGGTGAAAAATAATGCATGTTGCAGGTTTTAGCAGGGTCCGGGACCTAGACCATGGACAAAGTCCCGGACCACCCCCTTTTTTTATGTCGAGAGTACACACCCATGTTGGTCCGGGACTTGGGATAGGGACAAGGTCCCGGACCAAGGTATAAAAACCGCCGAGAGTTAAGTTTGCAATTGGTCCGGGACTTAGGGTAAGGACCAAGTCCCGGACCACCCCCAGAAACCTACAGAGAGTGTTTTAAAGGGTTTAAATGATGGGGGATTGAATGTTATTGATGTTATAAGATGTTAAGGCCTTGTTGGTGAGATGTAAAGGCCCTAAGAAGTGTTAGAAAGTGTTAGAAGTGTTTGAAAAGTGAGAGCTCAAAGTAATAAAAGTGAAACCGAGATAACGGGATAACGGGGTAACTACGGGAATAACATTTAATTATGTTCCGTATGAGTTTAGTATTAACAATAATGTGTGAAACATTATCAGAGGATCGTGTGAGACCCGAGCAAGGTGAGATGACACGGTAAAAGTAAAAACCCCGGTGAAAGGTATGATTTCCTCATGCCCCGTATGCTAACCGAGTTACTCTGATTTGTGTGTTTGTGTGCCGGCTTAATCAAGATTAAAGCATGAAAATAATCCCTTGTTGATTATGCATGTCTTATTGTATGTTGTATGAGCTAACATACTTGTATGCCGGTGTGGTCTAACATAGTGTGCAGACCGACTCAAAGTGAGTACCGACTGACTAGAAACCCGTAGATCGGGTAGTCTCTTAAACAATGGAAAAATGCAAACACACACAAGCTATCGATTAAAGTATAACGATAACGTAACATATGAACTCCCTAGAATGTGAGGGGATGTACGGGTTGAGTAAATACCCGATAACGGTTAGAAGACCTTAGTGAAACAATCCACGTAATAAATATGAGTGGAGAGATAAATGATCCCCCATTGAGAGGATCGGAGTTAGTACAATGATGTGAAAATATGAGACGGTAAAAGAGACCTAAGGGACTACGTAACTCCCTTGAGACACGGTCGACCTCCTATATGAGGATTTTACCCGGTTTAAGAAAATAACCACAAGTGTAAGTATTGAAATGTAATGGTAACTCTTAAAACCTAAGATTAACCGAACTTGAGTGTAATACCCCAACCCGAAATCCAATAAACTGAACGGCGATCACTCCCAAATAAAATATAACTTCAGCGGAAATAAATACAACAACCGGGCGGTATTACAATGCCGTTGGCCACCCTTGTGACCAACAAGGCTAAGTCCAAATACAATCCTCAAATGTCACGGTCTGGAATACAGATACAACCCGAGATACTAGGAATTAAACTGAAAGTACAATACTGAGATGAAATAATTAACTAATAGTAGACTCCCAAAGCTTGGTCTACCCCACCTACACTCAGTGTAGTGATCTTCTTAAACTTCAGGTACCTGAAAAATGGGGGTGCCCCCAAAGGGGCTCAGCAAACAATGCTGGTATGGAAAACGTGCAGCCCATCGTCTACCGGGCCACACCAAACTACTTTGTCGAACACATGCAGTTCTTTTTTTTTATAAAGCTGTAAACAAGCATAATCTGATGATAACAAGTATCCACACAAGGACAATAATGTCACATAGAACAAGACACAGAAGGTCAAGTTAGCTGAACTGAATTCCTTTAATGATAGTCGGTCCACACAATGGGACTGACAGGTATAACTGAATAACTGAGATAGTGAAGGTATAGTGACCTCGTTATAGAGAAGGTTGGGTATAGAAACCCCAGGAGATGACGTAGTCAAACCCTGAACTGAATGGCGTGGGAAATAAGAACCCACTGAGGAATAAAGTCTTCCTCGAACTGAAGGGCATTTGAATCCCGGGAGGAATAGAGTCTTCCTCCCAACTGAAGTTTTCCGTCGCGACGTAGTAGGAGACGACCTGAGACAGGTACAACTCCTGTAGCATGCATGGCCAGATCGAACTGGGCTCCTCGTTCTCGAAGTATAGAATTGTTAAGTGTCATATAAAGACGTCAAGCAAGAACACAATGTGTATTGTCAATTATCACGTTTAGGATAATGACGTTTGTTATGAACTGAAGTTAGTGAGAGACTTGAATACAAGCCCTCGGTGTACTGAAGCGCAGGTATTTAATCCACTGGTATAGTAGTGTTGTATGCGTGGGACATACACGTTGTAGTCAGCAACAATCACGCACATAAAATAATACCACAGTGTGCAAGAGTAAAACAGCAGTTTACAATAATTATCTTGGTCGTTAATTCAATCAACAGATAGCACACAAGCCGGTGTAATCCGGTAGAAAACAGGTTGCAAGAATCCCATACCGTTCACCGTAGACTGTACTGGTTTAATTCCCGGTCAACGTCTGGTCAAACAAAGTCCTAGAATAGGATTTAACTGAAAGGGTTAATTTATGTTACCCTTATATAATAATTCTATTGGATCTTTTAACAAATCTCATATTGTTATTTCATGTGAGGTTTATTTCTTTTAAACACCTCATGATTTTATGTATAACTTAGTTGTTATCCTTTTTGATTTATTTATAAATCCTTTAATGCACATATATGTGTTCATTGCATTTGTTGTTTATTTTATCTGTCTAGGTGACACAACAACTTATAATTTCTTAACTATATTTATATGTCATACATAGACATAAAATTCTTATAGTTTTCATTATTCCTCCTTTAACCAAAAGTAATAATCATTGGTTATCTTTAAATTCCTTATAACTATATAAGTCATAGTTTAAACTCCATAACTCCTTTAATCAAAATTCTTTCTTTCTAATTCCTCCAAAAATCCATGTAGGACCTATATTTATTTTAATCTAAATTCTTACCCTTATATTTCGGTTATTTACAAAACAACCACATAAAATCATAAACCTTATATTAAATTCTAATCTCATTATATTATAGAGTTTTAACTTCTTATTTAGCTAAATTACAAAGCCACCCCTAATATTTTGGTGTATAGCTTTTAAATATTATAACTCTCAAAAATTACAACTTAGCCCCTTAAATTTCGGCCAATATATATTTATTCCTTATAATTACAATCTAACCACAAAATCTTATAACCTTTACATAATGTCATGTAAACTATAGTTTTAATTTTAATTCTCCATAAATGCCGAATATATATTTATAAATTCTTAAATTACCAAACTAACCCAAAAGAATTCGGCTTTGGTCTTGAACTTTCCAATAATTACATTTTCATCCCAAAACTTTATAATAGTTCCTTATTAACTTATAAACTATAGTCTAAATATTTAATTCCTTAAAATTTCAAAAGTGAATCTAATAATTCTCTTAATTATGAATTCGCCCACTAATATATTCTAAACTTTCATATCAACTTTTATAAATTACATAATAGCCCAAAACTTTATAAAGTGTTACTTAAACACATGTTTAAATTATCTAAAATTCATAAACTTAATTCCTAACCTTATATTATATCATAATTACACTAAATACCCCTTTAGCTCTCGGTTTTCACAATAAGTGCACCAAACTTTGTAAAATTACATTTAAGCCACATAACTTATTTAATTAGTCATTTAAGCTCTAATAAAATATTTTTAACTCACCAAACTTTATAGTATAAGTTTATATACCTAAGTAGCTCATTAAATTCCATTTAACACCTAGAGCATTCGGACATATTTTAAATGAGACCATATGTTATATAAAAGTGGATTTATATGTCTAGATAATTATAAATAAATTCATAGGAGTTATATAAGTCATGTATAAATTATTGTAATGTCTTATATAAATTCTAAGCTCAAAATAAAGCATTTTTGCCTAAGACTTTTCGGCCTAAATTTATTTGTAACATAAATGAATTTTGTGACACAAAAATGTGTCTTAAGGTAAATATTTTCTATATATGTTATAGTTTATATTTTTGGCATATAAAACCATATAATTTCGGTATTAATAAACCTAGGAGGTGTACATAATTTTTGTACAATTTTTAGAAGCTTAACAAAGCTTATAATATAAAGATTTATATGTAAACTTACTTCTTAACAAGGTGGTTAAGTGCTTGAACTTCTTCTTGAATCTCCAAGCTTTCTCCAAGGTAATTTTGTTGCTCCTTTTCGGTTTTATGCAAGAGATGAAGGATGTTTAGGAGTTAGATCTTCAACAAAGATCTTAAGTAGATTTGGAAGTAGTTTTACAAGACTTTACCTTAGACCTTTCTCTTATAATTTCGGCTCACCCAAAGGTAAATGAAGAGCAAGTTTTCCTTCATCAAAATGAAGAAGAAAAAGAGACTTAGAAGAAGTAGAACTTGGTTACACATAAAAATGTGCTTTAAGGGTTTTCAAGCTTTGAAACCTACCTTAAGATAACCTTGAGATGCTCCTTGATTTAGTGTTGGTTTGGACAACCTCCTTGGAGAACTAAATGTGGCCGAACCCAACTTGATATGCTAGGAAGAGTTTTGCTTCAAGACTTGCCAAGAAATGCTAGGAAATTACCTTAAGATGAAGATAGAAGTTAAAACTCCATTAATGGACTTAAGAGCTTCAAAGGAAGAAGATGAAGCTAGAAGGGAGAGGAGAGAGCTCACCAATTTCGGAAATGAAGAGGCAAGGAGAAGAATGAAGGCAACCGAATTGTATAAGGTAAAATGCCTTTAGAATTTGATTTTTGTTTTGTCAATTTTTAATGTCAAATGACTATTCTTTTCCTTAGTTTAATTCATGGTTGATTGGCTCAATAAATGCCTCCTTTCCAGCTTAAGAAACCGGCCATGTGTGGTGTGACAAGGCATGAGTTGGAAGAGAATGATTATGAGCTAGAAGACAAGGTAAGAAAAGGTAAGGTATCTTCTTTTGATTTTTCTAAGTTTGTGTTGTCTTCTTCCTCATGTAGGCTCACGAATTGGAGGCCTGAATGGAGCTCAAAAACCGGCCATGAAGAGCCAAGGAAGAACATGGAAGATTACTTAGTTTGTAAGAAAAGCAAAAGAAAGGAATCTTAGATCTACTTTTGCCTTTTTGCATTTGTTTTCTTCCTAGCTCACATGGTCTTGCTTAATGTCTGAATTTCGACAGCTATAAGGTCAAATGAGACCTATACACTTTGGCATTAAGTAATACAACACATGGGATGGTGAGTCATCATGTTTTAAGCCTTTAATAAACTTTTAAAGCAAATTTTATACTAGTTTTTGCCCTTAAAATCGGCCCCTATAGAGCACCTTGTTGACTAGTCACACCAACTGATTTAGAAGTTCATTTTAACCCTTTTTAAGATTACCAATTCGTGGCATGTCAAAAACTACAAGGCAATTGCGTAAAACGCATTTTTCGTGACACCCGAAGGTGTGTTTTTGTGCTCTAAGGAACGTTTTTGGAAACGAATTGTTTTTATGAGTTCCAAGTGTTTGTAAACACTTATTATGGTAAATAAACATATACTAAGATGTTACATTGGGTTATATGGGGTTATATCAACCCGTGACATAATTTACTGGCCATCGGGACACTCCCGGGCCAAAAAGGAGCGCTAAGAAATACTCCCGAGGATTTTATTGAATTTTGAGAAACCACTTCGTGGGTTCTCTTTAGAATGATAAATAATGATGTTAGGAACTCTAGGAATTAATTTTATAGGAGTTCGTGCCACCTCGGCACTCCTCCGGACTTTTGGTGCTTTAAGGAGCGGGCGTGAGCACTCCCGAGCACTTTGTGTATTTGACTGAATATAGCTTAGGGAATATATTTATATATTCATATAATGAGTGTATGACCATTTGGTTTGAGTTTTAGAAGGTCATGCTTGATCACATGTTCCTAAGGCGTTTTAGCGTTTATGGTGAAACGACTGTTTTTACGTAACGTTTTCATGCATGGGTTTGCATGCGTACGTGAAATGATTTATATTTGGATTATATTCCAATAAATAATGGTTAAATAATATAATTTAGATTTGGGGTATTTCATTGAGTAATATTCCTCTAGTCATTAGAAACATCGAGAGTGATGCTTCTAGACTAAAACATAATAATGTTATAACTCCGAGAGAGGAGTGTATGGGAATGTGAGTAGTCCGAGAGTAGTCGGACCTAAGTAAAAAGAGATAGGAACTAAGAGAGAGTTCCGAGAGCTAGTTGAACCTTCCCACCATGCTAGACCCAGAGTAGGGTCAAAACCGGGGAAGTAAGGCTATGCTCGAGAGCCATGAGTTTTGGCTTGAGTATGTATTAAGAGTAACAAGCGTGACGTAGGAGACCTGTAGTGTCTCGAGAAACTACAAGAGCTTGAGTATAATAACCCGAGAGCGTGGGTAAGATAAAGAGTATAATAACCCGAGAGCGTGGGTAAGATAAAGAGTATAATAACCCGAGAGCGTGGGCGAGATAATGAGTATCATAACCCAAGAGAATGGGCGAGTATAGAATGAGTATCCCAAGAGTATGGGAGTGTATAAAAATAAGTAACCCGAGTGAGCGGGCAAGTTATTGAATGAGGAACCAAGCCAAGTGAGGTATAACCCTCAAGGCCTAAGAGGAAAATAATACAACTAACAACCTTGCTATGTTAGTTAGGAATTGTGTTCCATGATTGGATGTAGATTCCTTGTGTGATATACATATATATTGTATTGTTGTGATGCATGTTGTTGATTAAAATGAACTCCATGTATATCCGACCAAAAGTAGTCGGCGTACCGCGGTTAGCACGCGGTATATGCGGATTTCATATGCAGCTTTAAGCTGAGCCCCTAGGGGCATCGTTTTTATTCGCAGGTACACCGAAGGTGAAACCGTACGAGAGTAGGACGGGGTCGGTGGTTAGCATGGGTACTTTTAATTACTTGAATATGGTAAGAGGTGTAAGACCGAATATGTTGTCGGCATCCATTTATTGTAGACTCGGTGTAGTAAAGAAGTGGTTTGAGTAAAGTATTTGTGTTGTGTAATCGGTTGTTCCAGTCCATCAGACCGTTACTGTATGAGAGTTAGGCCTGGTTAGCCACGAGGGTGGCTAACGGCGTTGTATCACCCTCTGTTGTTTTGGAATTCCGCTGTGAGTTTAATGGTGAATTGTAATAGTTTAAGAAGTAATGATGGGATTAGCAGTTGGGGTGTTACATATAGCCAGATCCAAGCCAAAAACACCATTTTAGGCATTTTAAACAAGGTAAAAATTAGCCATCTTCTAATCTGAGTTATACCAGTTTTAGTAGCTATTTGATACTCTTTAACTTGTGTAAATTTAGGCCGAAGTCAGCCTTGGTAACCTTGGTGTTCTAAGGTAAATTTTACCTTGAAAATTGACATTAAACACTTCTTATGGTTAGATCTTGCTTGGAGACTAATCATGCCTTAATTGCTGTTTGAAAACATGTAAACTAAGCTGTGGAAAATAAATCTCCATACAGCCGTGGCCAAACAAGGCTTAAACTTGGCAAAAACAAGGTATAAATCACTTAAACCTACACTTGGTATGTTAATATGTGTTGATACATATGTATATAAATGTGCCGTGAGTGAAATGGTTTATTAAGGTCTTATTTTGACCTTAGGTGATTAAGGAATGGTTTAGTAAATTTTATAACTAATTAATTAGCATAATTGTCAAATTTAAGACATTATGTGGAAAATTGGTAAATAAGGAAAAGATGTGTGTAAGGCCGAGAGTTTAATGCATTTTTGGGCATTTATGTGTAATTTATTTTATAAGCCAATGTTTGTAATAAGGCCATGTACTTTAGGCCATTTTATTTATGCATTTATAAGCTTTTAATTAAGTTTAGATGCTAAAAATAAATTACCGCAAGGAATTAGGGTTATAGTGTAATTAAATTAAATTTGGGGGCTATATAATAATAAAACCGAAAATTAGAGGTTTAAAGAAGTTTAAATAAAAATTATAAGATTATATAAAGTTTTGGGGTTAAATTGTAATTTCTGAAAAAATAAGGGTACAAACCGTAATATATGGTTATTGATGGTCAAGGAAATATTAAGGTGGTCAACCTTGACAATATGGTATGTTTTGACCAAGTTAGATAAATTAAATATCTTTTTTAAGGTTTTATAATAAGATAAGAATTTAATTGTAACAATTTTATAACATATGTGGTGAATATGTTATTACCGAAAATTAAGGGTGTAAAATGGTATTATAAAACACCCATGGGCTATTAGGAATTTTTAGGAATTTATTGGGTTGATTTTGGAGTTAAAATAAACTATATATGTATAATATATATTATTATGTCATTATGACACTTTGGAATAAAGATGGGGTGGAAATGAAATATACCGAAAGTATATGGTTAGTAAGGGTAATTATAACCTTTTGGTGAAATTTGGTTATTTTTAGAAATTATATAAGAGTATTTATTAAGATATATGTATAATGTTAGTTTAATAATGATTATTAAACTATATGTTATAAATTGGGCCATGGCAATTATAGAATAGCACAGGGTCTGTTCGGAATTTTACAAAAAATATAACCATAGGTTATACCATTTTATAAGTTAAAAATGTTATATTATATGATATATATAACATGGTATAAATAATGTGGTGATTTTGTAAATAGAGGAAACTATGAGATATGGAAAGAATAAGGTATAAATATATATGCCCATGCGGCAATATTTATAGTTTTGTATAAAAACTATAGATTATAAATTAAAGGAAATAAAGATATCATATTATATGATATTAATATATGGTATAACATTACATAATGTTATGTGGTCAAAATGGAATTTAAATAAATTAAAGGGCTGTACCGAATTATAAAAGATTGGAATATGAATTTTAGACTAAGGTCTACAATGTTATAAATGTTATAACAATTATGTGGTTTAAATGGGATTAATAAGTAAGGATATTCACATTAAATAATGTGACAAACTATAATAAATAAGATTTATAAACTAAGGTATTTATTGATTAAACCTTAGGAGTTGTAAATATACAACATAAAAATGTTACATAATATTAGGATAAAAATCTTAATATAAGATGTATAATAATACAACTAATGGGAATAATCATCTAATATAAATGATAAAATGTAACATATGATAAAGTTTTAAAACTCGTGAAATTTACCTATATGGTACATATATACATATACAAGAAAAAATGTATTTAAGGATGGATATATTTATGGTTGGAACCATATAATATAAGGTGGTGGTTATTACAAAATAGTTACAAACTATAAGTTATGAGTTTTTAAATGCAAATATAATTTGCTAAGATAATGGATAATGTAATACAATTTATAATGGATGGTGGGAAAATGATACAGTAAGAAAATAATACAATATAATATAATCATGCATGCATACATGCAACTATAGGTTATATACCTAAAGTTAATGGGGATAAGATTTAAGAAGTATAATGAATTAAACTTAACAGTTAAAATATTTTGACATACGAGTTTTAGTAACAAAGCCGACTGGTTTAGAGAAACCCGTAACAAATAACAGTAGAAATCCGGGGATGAACTGTCGGGATTACTTGTTATTCGGAAATACCGGATGTAGTTAGTCATGGAGACTGACTTATAGTTTTATTACCGTTTAGATCATACTTCAGACGGAAGCGCTTGACGAGCTAGTAGTCTACACTGCGCATCCTAGGTCTTGGTGAACGGTATGTAAAGGGGTTTGATCCGAGTTTTCCTAAGGAACTCCTTGGGCTCGGATTTGGTTGATATCACTTGTGTGTTAAGTGTTTTGGATACATGTATGTGATTGTGTGCTACTGCATTAATTATTTATGCACGAGCGTCCTACGGGACTAACACTACGTCGACTATAGATCGACTTATATAAACATACATATACGTTATTGTGATGACAAGATGGCTACTCGATATAATACCATAGTATAAATATTAAGTATATGGAAACCTAAGTAAAACACTTAGGAAACGAGTCACGACATTGTCGGTCTCTAGAGCATGGATCTCGAACATGAATATGACCTAGATTACTTCTAGGTATGTGTGAGACCCGTTGGGCAGCTAATTAATAAATTATATTCTCCATAAGACTAAGAGCATGTCTTAAACATTATGAGAGAGAGTTGGTATGAGTTGAGGTGAGGAATCCCGGTAGTTTACGAACTACTTGGTTGCGCATTTGTGATCACTGAGGGGTTCCCGATCGGGTTCCGCTCCAGGTTTATACCCAACGAGCCCTATTTGGATCATGGGTCAGGTAGCTACGGCTTTTATATGGACGTCTTACGAGACCAAAGAGAATAGTCAGGGGCCTCCGGACCTCTGGAGAAATGAGCACCTTTGTGTGTACGGGAGGACTACTGTCCATGGTGAGGTTATCGGGTTGTCCTAACATGACGCCCAACTGGTATTAATTAAACATGGTTTGGATGGGGCCTTAAAGGCCAAGGTAAATTAACTATGGAAACTGTACGCTACGGCGATTGTACATTGTACATTATACTACAACTATTTCGATACGTTCGATTATACAACTGTTACTTGAGATATTAAATGAATGTTTGGATGGATGGTTAAATGTTTATGATTATTTGGATAGATGATTATGTATATTATACATGTAAATTACAGTATTGATTATATCAGTTAAATGGTAAAGCATGAAACCAATCTAATAATAAGATGGTTAAAATGACTAAGTGACCATTAGGGTCCAGGCCCGGCATACTCAGCGTCTATCGTTGATACTACACCATTATGCAGGTTGTTGATAATTGCCGAAGCCGAAGTGCGGGAACAGGGTAATTAGAGTTTATTTTGATTACCACACAGGGAGTTTATTTGTATAACAATGAAGATGGTGAGTTGTATTATGGTACGGTTATGTATATTTGGGATTGGGTAGACGCTCACTTGTCGACGTTTATGGTTTATGGACTTAGTATGATGTATAGGAGTTTTCTCGTTATCACGGCGGTTAGCAGTTTGTTTATGTTGGAAGTTGGATGTAGTTTGGCTTCGTTGCTCGCATGGGCGAGTAATGGCCGGTGACACCCGAGTGAGTATTGTTATTGTTATTAATTCTTCCGCTGTAAGACGCTTTATTTATTGCTACGAGAGAGATTATTACGTGATTATGGAGAGGGGTGTTACACATACTCATAAGTTAGCCAAAGGTAATGGCATAACTTGATAACATCCAGGAGCAATCCTCGATGGGTGTCGAACTAGATGTCGTGATAAAAACACAAGAATTGGAACGAACACTCGGTAAGAACACCAAAGGGATCCCACTTACCAGGGGATACCCTAAATTAACAAATGGTACCGATCAATATCTAGATACGTAAAGGGTCCCAATGAACGGAAGCGTGATGCAACAATCTTATCATAGAGCCCAGTAATACCTCCAAGCCATTTGATGGTATAAGGAGAAGCACTACTTGCAAACAGCCTATGAGGAGTAGAACTCTAGGCGACGTGGCTAGTAAGCCCTGAATCTGCTACAAGCACTGATAAATTGTTTAATAACTAACGAGCAAGGATACTGCTTGTTATTGTACTACCGTGAGAACGGTGAACTTGTAGACCCCAAGAAGAGGATGCCATCAGTGGGTGTCTCGAGATACATCTCCTTCAGAACTACTAATGTGGTGAAGCTTGAGCATGTGATTACTGCAAGCAGTAACTTGAACACAGTAAAAACCAAAGAAAGAGTTGATAATGATTGTTGAAAACCGAAGAATGATTGGTTTAAAAGAAACACTGTATGTGTATAACGTGAAGCGTGAAGCAAATAACGCTCAAGGAGCTAAGAGACATAAAGAGTAACATATTCCATAAACATCCAAGTAAATGGTGAACCATAGTATATATGGTTGAAGTACATGAGCGGAAGCTAATGTGATAGCGGATGCCATGGAAACCAAAGCCGTAAGTAAATACGAACATGGTGCGCAGCAAGCGACCAGTGTATATGAATAGTCATACAATAACATGAACATGTTAAATAAAAGATGGTAGACAGACCTGGCATCAAGCCAAAAGTCTATACCATGTGATGAAAGACCTCACAGAGGAGGCGATGCTCATTCCTATTGCAGTTGCATAAGGAACTAGAGGCATATCCTTGAGGAATCAATTGATAAGTGAAGTAATGAACTTCGGGACAAGAGAAACCAATTGATAAATAAACAACCGTGTTGAATATGGAAGGTGTACAAACACTATAATGAACATGGCAAAAGCCACTCAAGCGAAAGCTTAGAAATAAACTGTGCAGACTAAGGCCGAAAAGGCACGAAGCGTGTTGGACACACCAACAATCACGAGAAGTGAATTCCACCGGAATAAAGCGGAAGAAAACTTATGAAATTCATGAGGACCGACGCATAAAAGATGCAAGGTCGTACAAGGAAAATAACACTTGTACAGAACCAGATGAATTGGCATAATTCATAAGCCATTAACAACAGAGGAAGCACTATAACTAAATAGTGGCTCAACCTCAACCGACAACACGTCGGAAGAACCAAGTGAATAATCACGAAAGGACAAAAGAGCATGTACAACATAATTCTAGAGAGCTGGAAAGAAAATCCGAAGCTCATCAAGTTCACGTACGGTAAGAAATACCACGCGTTGATTGAGAAACCTTATTCCCAACATAAAAAGGGACGAAAGGTGATGTGTAATACATTAAGGATAACGAGAAGGGCGAACAAAACCCTAAGATATTAGGGTCGCGCAGAAGAAGCTAGTGGGCCCAGAATTCTAAGGTTTTAAATACCTAGTGAGTGAATGGCTACTTATCAATCCCTTGAAGCCTATGAGGCTAGAACCGAACCGGTTTTGAGTTAAATAAACTCCAATAACAATCCTTGGGCAGGGATTAACTGACAATATGGTTAATACCCTTTGACCAAAGAACATTGTATGATAGACCGCATGGAAGCTAAAACACGCCATGACAGCTGAACGCCTTAGACTAGTGTCCAATATTGACACATGATAGATTACATGGGCGTAATCCCTTTTTAAGGGGGTAGAGCAAAAACCGCAAAGTAAAAGTTTTACGTAATAAGTGTGTAAACTACAATACGTTTAGCGCAAAAGAATTAGTTTTGGTAATTGATACCTATGTTACGTAAACATTGGTATTCATTTATTGTGTAATTATGGTTATTACGCACTGGAGATGCGAATACCATTGAGATAAAATTTGATTAACTTGTAACTCCGGTGTGAGTATACAAAGGGAAAGGAGTAAAGAAACTCCAGGGGAATGAGAACCCCGATTGGTAATAGTATGAGATATGAGCCGGTATGAGATCGGTGTTGAGAAATGAGTACGTTTGGAAGATTTGATGAGTATAAATCGGTATGAAACCGATGTTGAACCTAGTGGGAATTGAGTCCCCTAGGTGACTTGATTTGATTTCTCTTGTGAATTATTGGAGCATAGAAAATTATACGGAGTTACACTATTGAATTTCTTAGATAGTTATTTGGAGATAAATTGAGTAACAATTAATGAGATGAGTAATAAGTGAGGAAAAGAATTTTAGAAATTGGATAATGTATTGCTTTGTGATTATGATTAGAAAGATTAAAAGATAGAAAATGGAATAATGTTTGACTATTTGATTGTTTGAATTGAGGTGGGAGGTGGAACTTGATTTGCTAGCGATCAAGGGAAACCGAACACAAATTAGGGTGGAAGGATAGTTCAAAACCGATGTTGATCACATCGGGGTCGAATGACTCCTGAAGCTCCCTATAAGTGGTCACAAGGAATCACACTAAGAATAGGTGCAACTAGTATAAATTGGAATTTGGAGATGTATTGAGTTTTCAAAATGAATTTCCAACTGATTTTGGCAAAAATGATTTTTCCTTCAAACTTGAGAATGAGGATCGGTTTTCAAACCGCTCCCAGGGCGCTAGCTGTACCTTCCCATCATGCTAGACCCGGTATCGGGTCGAAACCGGGGAAGTAAGGCTAGTGTGTGAACCGGTGGGAGTGATGATTAGTTTTGAAACCGCTGTCACCCGCCGTGGCTGCGGCCTTAAGTCTAGATGACCGGTCGAATGGTGGGCGTGTGCTTTATATTTTTCCAAGGGCAGCAGGATATGAGTAATCCTGTGTGGGGAGAGTACCCAAGTTGTAGTCTGAGGATCTCTAGATGTGCAATTTTTGATCAGAACCAAAGGACCGTGGCCAGAAAGCTTAAGTGCCATTAGTCATGACGGCCGTAAACCAGAAAGCGTAAGTGTTCAAACGTGACCGGTACCTGAGGGATCACTCGATATGGGGGAGGACTGTGTGCCTAATTGTCTTCGGATGGACCCCCATGAAGAGAAGGAAAAAGAGTATTTTTTATTACGATGCATGCAGTGACATGTTGTATGGATGTGTGGTATACATTGAACCATACCTTGGAGTCTGTGAGGTTATATAGAGGTTATAACCTTAGCATATAGTATCTATGTGTGAACAATATTAGATTCACCAACTTTGAGGGCAAAGTTCATTAAGGGGGTAGATTGAAATACCCCAAACTTAATTATGGTGATTAAATTATTATAATATGGTATTTGAGGGCCTAATAGTGTCTAAAGAATTTTGTTGAAGAGAATATATCCAAAAGAAAAGAGAAAACGCTTAAAACGCGAAAAACGCAAACACACGCGTTAAACTAGTATAGAGGTATATGACCTCGGTAGGGTCCGAGATGGATTCCTAATGCTTAATTACGCCTAATTAGTAAGTGGGAACAATTCCCGAAGAAAACGGATCCAGATAATGAGCTAAAACGCTAACGGAGTCTTAAAGCACATTTTTCGAGAAAACCCAAAAACGTGACTTTAAGTGGTCAAATGGACCCGTAAAAATTGTTGTTGATTATATTACTATAATTAGGTAATAATGGAAGCTTAAGAACCATTAAAATTAAAGAAATGAGAAAAATCCGGAAAACGGGCCCGGTTAGTGAATAATGCTAAAACCGGGTGAATTAACGAGCGTTTCTTGTAAAAGACGAAAACAACCCAAGCTGGTATCCTATAGTGGGCCGGTTTTTAGAAGAGTCAACACCCTTCTATTTGACTCAATTGACTCTTGTTAAAAAGGAAGGCAAAAAGGACAATTTTTTTTTTGAGAAAAGTAAAAAACTACTTTTCTACCCTCTCTCCTCACTTTTCTAATATCTCTCCTTCCCTCCTCCTCCCTTTCTCTTCTTCCCACCGTGAGTACTTCCTCCTTCCTTTCCCTCTGAAACGATTTTGAGATTCTCAAAATAGCTCCCACGGCTTCTTGCCATTCTCATCCATCCACAAGCGTCATTAAAGCTCCAAATGCAAAAATAACCACATATTCTTCTTCCTCTCCTCAAGCTATATCTTTCTATCTTTTCAAAATATCCAAAGGAGATAGTTGACCTCCATAGGTATACCCCCATTTGTGAAGGAAATGACATTTTCTTGAAGCTTGGAGTCTCCCCTTTCTTCTAAGGTAAAAAGTTCCAAAGAAAACTCATTTTCTCTCTATTCTCTACCTTGTCTGATTTTGTGCCCTTCTTGATACCTTGTGTTCTTTCTTGATTTGAGCATTGGTTCAAGCCTCCAATGGTGGTGGAACCCTCCTTTTTATTCAAGGTTAAAAACCTTTTCTTGAACTACAAGGTAAAACCCTAACTTTTATGCCTTAAGCGCTTCATTGAATTAGAGTTATTTCAAGAGGTTTAGGAGTTTAATTATGGTGTATTGTGTTCCTTGGGTGTGGACTGGAATGTGGCAATCACATTGCCCACTTGACCGGAAGTGAGAAGAGGAAGAGAAGAGAAGAATTGAAAAGGGAATTCGAGAAATTTAAGGTAAGCAATCTACCTTAATCTTTATCTAATCGTTTTAGAATGTTGGGTTGGGTAATGAAAATAATGAACCCAAAATAATGGTACTAGCAATGTGTTGGTAGTTAGAGGAGAGAATTGTGATTTAAGGGCCTAAGAGCCATGCTTTTATTATTATGCGTTATGTTGTGTTTGGAGGATTATGGATGAGGTTTGAATGAGCATTGTGTGCTGTTAGAACCCACTAAGGGTTTGGTTAGTATTGAATGAAATTTGGTGAAGAAATGAGTTTTGGCCAATACTAGAAAAGCAACAAAAATTTTGGTAGGAACCTAAGGAGTTTTAAGTGTGTTTTGAGTAAAGAATGACCTAGGATTAACTAGGTATTGAAAGAGATTCATTTGGGTTAGTTGGTCACTTAGGATGTTGGTGCAAGGCTTAGTTGAAACTAAGAAAAAAATATCTGTAGCAAAATAGTGTATAAGTGCCTTGGAGTTTTGGAGAGAAACTAGGTTGTATGACATTGAAAGAAAATGATGAACTTGGGAATGGTTATTGCATTTGTCTTTGAAGGATTGGAAATGTCAATAGGGTTGAGAGAAAGTGTAAACTACCAAAAGAAAGTTAGAAATGCACAACTATGCAAAATGTAAATGTGAGAATTGAAATTTGTAGAAATTGAGCAAGGATTGGGGTGAGGATTGGACCAATGATTTGAGGAGGTCTAGAGCATGATTAGGAGTGTTTTAAGGATGTTAAACATGTTAGAAAACATGGGAAGGATTAGGGAAAGTGTGGGTGACATTTGGAGTTGGAAAACAATGTAAATCTGTCAAAATTGTTGTATTACTGCTATGGTCCGGACTACAGCTGAAAAACGGCCAAAAATTGGTCTGGAATGTTGGTCCGGGACCTAGGTTAGCTAACAAGTCCCGGACCATGATAAAAAAACACCCAAGAGAAATTTCAATGCCTGGTCCGAGACTATAGACCTGGACCATGTCCCGGACCACGGTAAAAATTGAGCCGAGAGTCATTTTCTGTGTTGGTCCGGGACTTTAGGGCCGGACCAAGTCCCGGACCACACCAGAAATTCATCAATAAGTGCTTTAATGCATTCTAGTGATGGGGGATTGATTGGTATTGGTTTTAGAAGTTGTTTAGGACTTGTTTGGTGACCTATAATGGTCCTTGGAAGTATAAACAAAGTTGAGAAGTGAATGTGGGAGTAGGAACTTAAGTACACTTAGTAGAAAGTAGAAACCGAGATAACGGGACAACGGGATAAGTACGGGAGTAGTAGCTATTTACATACTGTAACGCCCTCGTGTTAATGAAAACATTTGGAATGTTATCAGTGGATCAAGTGTGAACCGAGCAATGTGAGGTGACCGGTAAAGTTAATCCATGGTGAAAGGTATGATTTTCTCATGCCATGTATGCTAACTTGGTTACACTGATTTGTGTGTTGTTTGCTTGTGTGCCAACTTAATCAAGATAAAAGCATGAAAATGATTTATTACCTTGATTGGTTGTCTTGATGCATGATGTATGAACTAACCATACTTGAATGAATGTGTGGTCTAACCTAGCGTTATAGACTGACTCAAAGATGAGTCTTGTTTGACTAGTGACTCGTAGAAGGAGTCGTTTCGCAAAGTAACGAAACGTGAAAACACACGAAATTCATCGAATTAAGAATAACGATAAAAGAAACGTATGAACTCACTAGAACGTGAGAAGGTTGTACGGGATTAGTAAACTCCCGATAACGGTTAGAGAACCGAATTGAATTAATCCACGAAACAAACAATAATGGTAAGATATAAAGAACCTCTACTTAGAGGATGTTAAAAGTTCAAGAATTTTGAGAAAAGTATAAGAATGATAAGGGACCATCAAACTCCCTTAGAAAAGTAGTCGATCCATGATATGAGGATCCGACTTAATTAAGAAAATGTCCCGAACATAAAAGATACCCATTTGAGAGTTGAGATTTTGAGATTGAAATTTGAGTATTGAGAATTGAACTTGGGAGTTGAGATTATAAATTGAGAATTGAGATTGAGAACTTGAGAGTTGCGAATCGAGTTTAAGTATTGTAGAATGTGATTGAGATTGAGATTAAGAGAACCTGAATAAGGGTATCCCAAGAGAATGGGTATGGAATTGAGTAAATGACTATGGCATAGTGAGGTATTAACCCTCAAGGCCTAAGACTAAGTAGTGCTAACTAACAATCTTGTTGTTATAATTGTAATTGTCTTCCTTGTTTGAATACCTTTGATTTTGAGCATGTTTAATGTATTGCTATCTTGCATGAATTAAAAAGAATCTCATGCTCTCGACCAAGTAGTCGGCATACCCCCGTTAGCACGTGGGGTATGCGAATTTCATATCAACAATTTGCTGAGCCCCTTGGGGTACCGTTTTTATTTTCCAGGTACATTGGAGCTGTTTACCATCCGATAGTAGGACGGGGTTGCTACTTAAGCATGGGTAGTTGACTAAGGAGATTGTATATGTTTTGTAAGGTTGTATTGTAAGTCCGAATTGTATCTGAAACTTGATGATTGTAGAGACTCGGTATAGATTTGATTGTGGTTTGGATTGTGTTATGATTTGATTAAGGAATGGAATGTATTGATTGGAGAATTGTACTCGGTATATTCAAGTTCATCAGACTGATAGTAGATTTGTATTCGGATTTGGCCTTGTTAGTCACGTGAGTGACTAACGGCAATGTATCACCCACCGTTTGTAAGAGAATTTCCGTTGCTTTGGTATTGATATTTGAGACGGGTTAGAAGATAATGGCTTGATTAGCGATAGGGGTGTTACATTTCTCGATCCTATGTGTGTTTCCTCTTAAAAAAATGGTTAACCCTCCATTCAATTTCCAATCTTTCCTCCTTCGTCCTCGCTTATCTTCAATGATTTCTTCATGGTATCAGAGCAGAAGATCTAAACCTGTGAGAATTCTAAATTCTTATGGCATCCAACAAGGCTTCGAGCGAAAGAGAAGACGACATCACCGAAGAGGAGGAAGAATCTTCTGAATCGGAGGAAGATCCAGTTATGAAACAGAAAAATAAGAGGAGAACGCACTCAGATCCACTAATCGTATCAAGTTTGATGGAAAGAGCGGTTTCCAAAATTGGAAGAAGAAGGTAGAAATTTGCCATCTAGCTAAAAACAAAATCAAACTGGTTGACGGTACCTTGAGGCGATCAAAGGTGGCGAAGAATCGTCGAGACGATTGGGACCGTTGTGACGGGTTGATTAGGTCTTGGATCCTAGCTTCTCTCGAAACTTCCATCGCCAATAGTGTTGTTTCATGTGCCACTTCATACGACATATGGAAACACCTTTCAAAGAGATTTGATCAAGTGGATGGTATAAGACTTTTCGAACTAAAGCAAGAATTATCCAGAATCAAACAAAGTAACATGTCTGTTACTGAGTACTTTACCAAATTGACATCTCTGTGGGATGATATTGCTGGTGTAGAAAATGTCGTTCCCTGCTGTTGTGGTTACGGTGAGAAGATAGCCAAACAGATAGAAAACCCAAAATTATTTGAATTCCTTCTGGGCCTCCGAGAAGAGTTTGTAAATGTAAGGGGGAGATTCCCTCATGAAGAAGCCTCTCCCTAGCCTTGATTCGGCGTATTCCTTATTCTTCAGGATGAGCGTCAAAGAACCTCTGTGAAAAATGCAAGTGAAGGAGCTGAAACTTCTTTTGCCGGAAACACCAACAAATTCGATGTTGGCCGCAACAAAAGGGAAGAATCGTCGCGAGAAGGATACTGCTAATGGTATGAAAAGTGTGAATATCTGCGGACACTATGGTAAAACAAGCCGTTTGAAGAGTGGATGCTTTGAGCTGCGCGGATACCCGAAAAGGTGGAAAGGACCGCGAAATTCAATCATGGCTAACGCCGTTGAACAGAAAGTCGAAGGCATGAATAATTTTTCAGGCCTGAATGATAGGTTGAATCGATTTTGTGATTTCTTCGAGCAAACAGGTCGAACCACAGAAAAGGGTGCGACGAGCAGCAATTCCTCAAACAACAAGGGCAAATCGATTTTTGCAGGTACTGTTTACATAAATTGTAATGCTACCTGTCTTCACAATGTTAATCACTGTTGGTTGCTTGATTCTGACGCTAGTGATCATCTCATAGGAGTTGAAACATTGTTAATCGACAAAAGAAAATTATCTGATGCTCACTATGTGACTATGCCTAATGGTACTGTTGAGATGATTAGTACAGTAGGCACTGTTCGTTTGACCAAGAACTTCAAATTGAAGAACGTTCTTCACGTCCCAAGTTTCCGTCTTTCTTTAATTTCTGTTAGTAAGCTGGCCCAACAGGCAAACTGTACGGTTTCCTTTGACACTGATGTTGTTTATCTACAGGCCCATATCTGGAAGAATAGGCAGAGGATCGGACATCGCGATGCTAGGGTCTACATTCTTGACATTGGACTCTTAAACAATGCTTTTAATACCTGTAACGATGTTTTGAGCGATACTTTGGACTATTGTAATAATTCCCGTACCATGTTTGGTAATACTTGTAATACCAAATTGCTTTTTTGGCATAGAAAAATGGGGCATCCCCCATTAATAAGATGATTAGGATGGGGTTAATAGAAAACATGATGTTCCTAATAATTTCGTTTGTGACATTTGTTTTAGGGCTAAAGGTCATAAACTTTCTTTTCCTAGTTCTCGTCATAAGTCCAAATATTGTTTTGACCTTATTCATATCGACACTTGGGGACCTTGTTCCACCGCTAATTACGATGGTTGTCGTTATTTCTTAACCATCGTGGATGATGCAAGTATAAGTACATGGGTCATCCTCATGAAATCCAAATCCAAATCCGAAGCCTCACAACATATTGAAAATTTTATTCATATGGCGGAAAGACAATTTGGTAAACTCGTGAAGATCCTCCGCTCTGATAATGCATATGAGCTAGGTTCTTCTAGAGCTCTTCAACATTTCTTCCGCACTAAAGGCATTCTTCACCAAACCACATGTGTTCACACTCCGCAACAAAACGGAGTTGTGGAGAGAAAACATCGCTATCTTCTTGAAACGACTCGTGCCTTTTTTTCTAATCTTGCCTTGGCAAAATCTATTGGGGGGAGAGCATCCTTATGGCAACTCATCTCATCAATAGACTTCCTTCTTCCACTCTTGAAGGAATATCTCCATATGAGTATCTTCACAGATCACCTCCAGATTTGCAAAGCATTAAGACCATTGGATCTCTTGCTTATCACACTGGGCCCACAATTCACGAATCAAAATTTAATGACCATGGTCATAAAGTAGTCTATTTGGGTCCTGGTCTCGGTAAAAAGGGTCATCGTGTTCTTCTTATAAATAATGGTAAAGTTATAACCATTCGAGACTTGACTTTCTTCGAAGCTGTTTTTCCTTTATAAGACCAAAAAGCTAAGCAACCGATCGCGGGAAAGCCCATCCAAATTCGGTTTCCAACGGCTATTGACGATGATTCAGATATCTCTCCTTATACTTATTTGATCATCGTCAAAATAAATCCTCAGATACTCGCTACGATAGCCCAATTACCACTCCAGCAGCCACCACCAACATTGACAAGGAACACTCAATTCTTGAGTCCGGCACGGAAGATTTGGTTAATCTAGACCAGATCCAACACGGTGACGAAACTCCCAGCGACAACATCGAGGATTACATTCCTGATTCTCACAACAATGATGAATCCGTCTCTCCTCCTAGGCCAGAAACTACAGTCTTACGACGATCCACTCGTACTAAGACCATTCCAAAGAAGTTGATGGACTACGAGTGCAATCACTCTTCCTTTGATAACTTCACACATATTCTCTCGACTAGTCTTGAATGCCACAGGCCCAATCTTCTACCCTATGTTCATAGCTTAACCGATTTTACTCTAAATCGTGTGATCGGCTCTCAGGTGCAGCGAAATTGCCCCACTGAGCCTTCTTCTTATCGGATAGCTTATCAACATTCGGAATGGCGTGACGCCATGACTTCTGCGCTCAAAGCCCTTGAAGAAAACCAAACTTGGTCTCTCGTTAAGATTCCAAAGGGTAAACGTAGTATCACATGTCGATGGGTTTATCGAGTCAAGTACAAAGCTAATGGTGACATCGAACGATACAAAGCTAGGTTGGTCGCTCGCGGCTTCACTCAAAAAGAGGGGGAGGATTTTCACGAGACCTTCTCCCCCGTGGTCAAAATGACTACCATTCGCACCTTGATTGCCATTGCCATCAAAAGACGTTGGACGATCAATCAATTTGACGTCAACAACGCCTTCATTCATGGCGATCTCCACGAAGAGATTTACATGAAACCCCCCGATGGCCTCACCACTGACACCACTGGCTTAGTTTGCAAATTGCACAAATCTTTATATGGAATCAAACAAGCCTCACGTCAGTGGTACGCCAAACTTTCTTCTTCCCTCACCAGCCTTGGTTTCATTCTTTTAGATAACGATCACTCTCTCTTCAAGTGGACTTGTGGATCTTCCATCCTTTTCCTTGGGGTGTATGTTGATGACATCATCTTATGTGGCAACGACCACACCAAAATAGTTCAAGTCAAAGAAACCCTTCATAAATCTTTCAAGATCAAGGATCTAGGAAATATCAATTACTTCCTCGGCCTCGAATTCCATTACACCTTCAATGGCGTTGGAATCACACAAAGCAAGTTTGCTGCCGATCTTCTTCAAGATTATCATATCACCACCAAACGATCTGTAACTAGCCCACTTCCCATCGACACTAAACTTCAACTTCACGACGGTCCGCCCCTAGCCGATGCCACAGAATACCGCCGTCTTCTCAGAAAATTGAACTATCTCATCAATACTCGTCCTGATATCAATTTCAGTGTTCAAACCCTCAGTCAATTCAACCAACAACCTTGTCAACGACACTGGGACGCCACTATCCATGTCCTTCAATACATTAAAGGGACTCTTGGTTACGAATTTTTTTAAAATAATTCAATAGACTATTCTCTTCTTGCCTACTGCGATTCTGACTGGGCTTATTGTCCAATTTCACGCCGGTCGGTTAGTGGATACTACATTCTTTTTGGAGGCACTCCCATTTCTTAGAAATCCAAGAAACAAGCATGTGTCTCCCTCTTGTCTGCTGAAGCTGAGTACAAAGCATTACGATGCATCACCACGGAGCTCGCTTGGTTGTCTCGCCTTCTCTACGAACTTAGCGTTCCTGATATCATACCAATACCGTTGAAATGCGATAATAGTTCTGCCGTATACATCGCTCACAACCCTGTCCTTCATGAACGGATAAAACATATCAAAATTGACGTCCACTGATAAGTCAGGAATTTACCTATTTCTAAAGGGTCTTTTGAGACCCAATTTGCTATCGTTTAGTGCTAAATTCCCGTCTTATGAGCATTTTTATGTTTCTTGTTGCAATAGTTCTCTTTTATGGTTTGTGTGTACTTTTTCAGGCTTTAATCTCAAAGAAACACATTCCTATCATTGCTGGAACATATGGCAAATCAAAACAAGCCAAATAGAGTCAAGATATTCATCATCGAATCAAATTAAAGACTTGGTCCGGGCCCTAACTATGGAGCTAAGACCCGGACCACATGGTAGCTAACTCTCGAAATGAAATCAAGCTTGGTCCGGGCCCTCTTCCACAAGCCAAGACCCGGACCACCACGAAGCTCTCTCTCGACCAGATTCCATGAACGGTCCGGGACTTGTTACACGGCCTAAGGCCCGGACCACACAGACGATGATTCAAAATTACTTCTCAAAATTCACGGTCCGGGCCCTCTTCCACAAGCTAAGACCCGGACCACATGCTGTACCGATGGTCTGTAGCGCCGCGATTGAAAAAAGAAGATATTCTCTTCTTATTATACTGCGCCGCCCCATAACTTCAATGTCGTACTTCCTTTCCAGATTAACCACCGCCCCATACCTCAATTATCCATCACTGATTAATCTGTTCTTTCCAGCTTCATAAGCACCATCGTACTCACCCGAGGATACTATAAATAGAGTGCTAATCTTCCTCATTCAACACACAACACATCCATCGGATATCTCTTCCCTCTCTTACACCATTCCTCACCCATTCCATTCCTCATCCATTTCCATCTCATTTCTCCACATCTCCATCTAGTACGTAGTAGTTTTACTACTACTACTAATCACCTCCATCCCATTATTTCCACCACCACTATTCACGTAACACACTCCTCCATCCACTATCCATTTTCACTCTCACATACACCACTATCTCCATCAAATACCATACACAGTTACAGAAACCGGGAATACACAAGCAGCTGGAGATTGAGCGGGGGAACTGCTGGTTGTGCACAGAGACTCCATCAACGAGCCTTAAAACAGAGTTTCTCCTTCTTTTTCTTCTTTAATGTTATTTATATATTGCTGCAGTATTTTCGTTTCCATGGCTGAGTAGTTTTCATAAATTTCGGTTTGCTATGTAATCCAAATTCTGAGGTTCCGTTATCTTTGTGATTTACCATTTTAACCGGATTAAAGTGTTGTTCCTTACTTATTGTTATAAACCTTGTGATCTGGCCAATTACTAGATTTTATCTGTTTATCTGCTTATAAGTGAGAACTGCGGTAGATAATAGACAATAGGAACAACACCGGTTAATTTAGAGACGGTAATTCCTCTAGGATATTAACTGATCATTAAACTGGATTATTCTTAAGGCTGTTAGCAATTAGTAAATTTATAACGAGAGTTAGAATTTATCAGTTGTTAATTAGATTCCACCGAGCGGGAGACCGAACGTGGAATAATTCTGATCTAGGATTTTAATCTAGATATTGGTAAACACACTGAAAAAGGAACCGAAGAAATTGGAGGAATAGTAAACCGGAATTTTCCCTTCGCATTAATTCAAAAACATCATTGTTTTGCTCACTGTTACTCTTACATTTATTATCCTTGTCCTTATTTACAATTTGTTTCAGTATTTAGTAATTCAACAAACAAAACCCCCTGTTACTTGAGTTATTTTACTTTGTTTGATCTTAAATATTAATTAAACTAAAACGCTGCCTCCCCTGGATTCGATAACCTGGAGGGACACTTCTAGGAAAACTTGCTATAATCGACCGGTATTCTTGCCGTTAGGTTTTTACCCAACAAGTTAATGGCGCCGTTGCCGGGGAGGCACGGGTTGCTTAGTTTGATTTTTATTTTTGATCTATTTAAATTTATTTTCCTTTTAGTTTGTTTCATTTTATTTTGATCTTTTACAACTGCACTACTGTCAGCTATCTGATCTTGGTTTATGGTTAAAACTCGTTCTGAAGGAAACCCTGAATTCGAAATCGAACCCGAGATAGACAGAGTAACAAGAAGGACTCGGAAGAGATTAGTGCTGGATCCTCCAATAGAGCAGGAGGTGTTCCTCAAAGATTCACCAACAGAAGAATTGTTGAAGAAATTCTAAACAACTCCTCAAGAACCAGTATGGAGAGGCACATGAGGGATTACACCCGCCCAAGCGTTGAAGGGCTTGTCTCACCAATAGTAATTCCTGAATTACCAGCAGGGGAGCATTGGCAGTTCAAAACGCATTATGTTACTATGGTCATGAATGCACCTCAGTTCAGCGGAACAATCACCGAAGATCCCAATGTCCACCTCACCACTTTCATAAGATTGGTGGGAGCTTGTTCTACATCAGCTTCACAGGAGGTGGCTAGACTGACTCTCTTCCCATTCTCCCTGAGGGACAGAGCTGCAGATGGCTAAACTCTTTGACACCCAACAGTATCACCACCTGGACAGAGTTAGCCAATGCATTTTTGGCAAAATATTTCCCTCCTTCTCGGATGCTGATGATGAGAGGAGAGATCACCAACTTTAAACCATTCATTGGTGAGACATTATCTGAGGCTTGGGAGCGCTTCAAAGGAATTGTGCGCAAAGTACCACACCATGGCTTGGGAGAGGAGGTAATTTTACAGTCCTTTTATAAAGATTTGGATCATTCTAGTCGGTTGTTGGTAGACACTTGTGCAGGAGGAAGCCTCATGGAGCTACCAATAGCCAGAATCAAGGAACTATTGGAGACCATTGCCAATGCATCCAATCAGTGGGGAGGTGCGAGAGCAGGAGAAGCAGCACCGAAGAAAACCGCTGGAGTCTATGAAGTGGATTCAAATACCTTTCTGGCCGCCAAGATGGAGGCAATGTCAAAGCAGTTTGAAAGATGTGTGCTATGATGAAACCTCAGTCAAGCGCCGCTGTTGTGACCGATTCCTTCCCACAGTGTGAGTATTGTGGTAGAAGTTCCAACATGTGCCAGTGTGCTTCTCAGCAAAATGAAGAGGTAAATTATCTGGGAAACAGGCAAGGGACCTTCTACAACAACCAAAACAATCAAGGATACCAGCAACAGAATCGTTACCAAGCTGGCGGAAACAGCAATTACAATCAGAGACCGCAGCAGCAATATAATTCCTCTTATCAGAAGCAGCCACTGCAGAATCAGCAAGTGCAGAATACAGGTGCTGGTGCGTCCTCTAGTATGGATGAAGTTCTGGCCAGAATGAATGATTTCATCACTGTCAATACCAAGAAGTTCAATGAGCTAGAAGTTTTCAATCAGGAGCAGAGAACCTTCAACAATGATCAAAGAACGTTCAACAGGAACATCGAAACTCAAATATCTCAGATATCACAGCAGTTAGCTCAGCGCCCTTTGGGTTCTTTACCCAGTCAGCCAGAACAGAACCTGAAGCACGCCAAGGCCATCACTTAAGAAGTGGTACACAGCTTGAGCCGGTGATTCCTGAAATTGAAACTCCTCCCCCTAATGTTAAGCAAGATGAAGAAACCACACGAAGAGCTCTCGGAGGAACCGGTTGAAAATGAGGTGGCCACTAGTAAGACTTCTAAGACTTCCACACCTCCACGCCGCACAGTTGATTTAGCATCAGTGCCTTTTCCAAACCGGTTGAAAAAGAGGGACCTGGATGAGCAGTTTGGTAAGTTCTTAAGTATTTTCAAGAAACTAACCATTAACATTCCCTTTTCTGATGCGTTAAAGCAGATGCCGATATATGCGAAGTTCATGAAGGACATCCTGTCCAATAGACGGTCCTTAGTGGAGAAAGATACTGTGCAGCTCACCGAGAACGTATCAGCCGTCCTTTCACAAAAGCTGCCACCTAAGCTTGATGACCCAGGTACCCCGGTCATACCTTGCGCGATAGGTAATGTGCAATGTGGTAAGGGTTTATGTGACTTAGGTGCAAGTATTAACTTAATGCCCTATTCAATATATCTGAAACTTGGTCTAGGAGAATGTGAACCAACCCGAATCACTCTGCAATTAGCCGATAGGTCAATCATCCTACCTAAAGGGGTGGTAAGAGATTTAATTGTTTCGGTTGGTACTTTTGCTTTCCCTGCTGATTTTGTTATATTAGACATGGAGGAAGAGGAAGGAAGACAAGGTAACCTTATCTTAGGTCGACCGTTCATGCGTACAGCAAGAACCCTCATTGATGTTGAAGGAGGGAAGATTATACTTCGGTTGCATGATGAGCAGCTTGTATTTGATATGACCAAAGCTACTACCCACCCTTCTGATGTTCATGCTTGTTTTAGTTTAGATTGTATTGATACCTTGATGCAGGACTATTCTTACAGTCCCACGGAGCTGGATGCATTGGAGAATGCTTGGTAGAATCCATAGAAACAGTTCATGATGATTCTGAAATCTCTGCTGCCATTTCAGCTTGCTGCTGGTAGGCCATATAGGAAGAACTATAAAATCGAGAGGAACCGCTGGACCGAGTTCCAAAGACACTAGCTCCTTCTGTGGACTCACCACCTTCTCTTGAACTTAACCCTCTTCCTAGTCACCTTAAATATGCTTTCTTAGTTCCTCCATCTGATTTGCCTGTCATTATTTCTAACAGTTTGACCAATGCACAGGAGGAAGCCTTGTTACAGGTTCTGAAGAAGAACAAAGAAGCATTAGGGTGGTCCATTGCTGACATCAAAGGTATTGCCCCTACATTCTGCACTCACCGCATTTACCTGGAGGAGAATGACAAACCAGCAAGACAGCCCCAACGAAGACTGAACCCGCACATGAAAGAGGTGGTTAAAAAGGAAGTCATCAAACTCTTGGATGCAGGTATCATTTACCCTATTTCTGACAGCGAATGGGTAAGTCCTATCACAAGGTAGTGCCTAAGAAAGGAGGTTAACTGTGGTAACTGTACCTAATGATAAAGTGAATAATTCCTCAAGTACTATTACTGGGCATAGAGTTTGCATTGATTATAGGAAATTAAATGCCGCCACTAGGAAAGACCATTTCCCCCTTCCTTTCATTGATCAGATGTTGGAGAGACTTGCAGGACAAGACTTTTATGTTTCTTAGATGGTTACTCCGGTTACTTTCAAATTCCAATTGCTAAGGAAGACCAAGAGAAAACTACTTTTACATGTCCATATGGTACTTATGCTTATCGACGCATGCCCTTTGGTTTGTGTAATGCACCAGCTACATTTCAGAGATGCATGACTGCTATCTTTGCTGATTTTATTGAAAAATGCATCGAAATCTTATGGATGATTTTTCTGTCTTTGGACCTACTTTTGATTCATGCTTGAGAGACTTGGATTTAATCTTAGCTAGGTGCAAGGAGACTAACTTGGTGCTCAATTGGGAGAAGTGCCACTTTATGGTGCAGGAAGGCATCGTGCTCGGACATAAGATTTCTAAGAAAGGGATCGAAGTAGATAAATCAAGATTGAAGTAATAGAGCAGCTACCACCACCATCGTCGGTAAAGGATGTCCGAAGTTTTCTCGGTCATGCAGGTTTTTATAGGCGTTTTGTTAAGGATTTCTCTAAGATCTCTAAGCCTCTTTGTGATCTGTTAATTAAAGATGTGAAATTTGAATTTACAAAAGAGTGCTTAGATGCTTTTAATTTACTCAAGGCTAATTTGATTTCTGCACCTATTATTGTTGCTCCTGATTGGTCATTACCTTTTGAGATACTGTGTGATGCCATAGTGATTACGCATGGGGAGCAGCTTGGGTCAGAGACATGACAAGGTATTGAGGATAGTCTACTATGCTAGTAAGACTATGAATGAGGCACAAAAGAACTACAAACAACGGAGAAGGAGCTGCTGGCAATTGTCTTTGCATGTGACAAATTCGACCATACATTATTGGGAGCAAAGTCATTGTGCACACCGACCATTCCGCTCTCAGGTATCTCTTTGGAAAAGTTGATGCTAAACCTCGTTTAATTAGATGGATTTTACTTTTGCAGGAGTTTGACATTGAAATTAGGGACAAACCTGGAGCACAGAATGGAGTGGCAGATCACACTTATCCCGTATGGAAATTCCAGATGATGGCAAGCCGATTAACGAGTATTTTCCTGATGAGTTTGTCTACACGATCAGTTGTCCCACAGACCCTTGGTATGCTGACATTGCAAACTACCTAGCCAAGGGCATTGTTCCACCAGAATTATCGTATCAGCAGAAGAAGAAGTTCTTCTCCACAGTCAAGCATTACCTTTGGGACGACCCATTTCTCTTCAAGGTTTGCGCGGATGGGATGATTCGCAGATGCGTTCCTGATCCTGAAATACGAGATATCCTTGATCATTGTCACTCAAGAGAAGCAGGAGGTCATTTGGTCATGCCCGAACAGCCGCAAAAGTTTTGGAAGCAGGTTTCTTTTGGAAGACCTTGAACAAAGATTGCTATCAGTTTGTGGCTACATGTGACCAGTGCCAAAGGCAAGGGAACCTATCTAGACGTCATGAGATGCCCTTGAATTCTATATTGGAAGTTGAACCATTCGACCTTTGGGGCATTGATTTCATGGGGCCGTTCCCATCATCACAAGGTAACCTCTACATCTTGGTGGGAGTAGATTATGTTACAAAATGGGCTGAAGCAATAGCAGCACCAACTAATGATGCCAAAGTAGTGCTCAAATTTTTGAAGCGGAATATATTCACTCGTTTTGGTGTTCCGCGAGCAATCATTAGTGATGGAGGTACCCATTTCTGCAACAAACAATTTGAAGCCCTCCTACAGAAATATGGCGTACGACACAAGGTCTCCCTACCATATCATCCACAGACAAACGGGCAAGCCGAGATTACAAATAGAGAAATCAAGTGGATCCTTCAAAAATCCGTCACCTCTTCTAGACGCGATTGGTCACTCAAGCTAGATGATGGTTTGTGGGCATATCGCACTGCCTTCAAAACCCCCTTAGGTATGTCTCCGTACAAATTGGTATATGGCAAGGCATGTCACTTGCCCGTAGAATTGGAGCATAAGTTTTTGGGCCATCAAAGCATTGAATTTTGACTTACAAAAGGCTGGTGAGAAACGCAAGATGCAGTTGTGTAATTTGGAGGAATTTCGAGAGAAGCATACGAAAATGCCAAAATCTATAAGGAAAGGACGAAAAGGTGGCATGACAAGCTTTGGTAAAACGTGAGTTTAACGTTGGAGAAAGGTACTTCTATTCAACTCCCGGCTGAAATTATTCCCAGGGAAGTTGAAATCTCGCTGGTCTGGACCATTCACAATCACAAGTGTCTCGCCTTATGGAGCCATAGGTTAATCAATGCGGAAGGGGAGACTTTCAAAGTAAACGGATCTCAGTTGAAACACTATCTTAGTGGTGATATGCCGAAGTCCATTCAGTGACCACGGTGCATGACCCTCCATACTGATCCTACAATCACATGGTCTAGCCAAAGACCGAAAAGACGGGCAGCTCATTGGGAGGCAACCCAACCTTCTTATTTTTTTTTCTCCTTTTATTTAAATTCATGTTCTTATGTGTGCTAATTTCTTTGTTAGCTATATTTCTTGGTCGTTTGTTGTTAAGGTGTAGGTTTGATAAAGGTTGAAAAACAGAGCAATAAAAGGCTTGATGAAGGAGCAAAAACAGAGCACTAGGAGAAAAATCTTCGGTGGAATAAACAGAGTGGTCCGGGACTTCAACCACATCCTAAGTCCCGGACCAGAGAAGCAGGTTAGTTCTCGAACTGAATAATTAAGGTGGGCCGGGACTTCATCCAAAAACTAAGACCCGGACCCAATAGAAACTCTAGTTACACCGTTTTTATATATTGGTCCGGGACTTGATTTCCAGCCTAAGTCCCGGACCAAGAGCAGCAGCATATTCTCGACTGATTTTTACACATTGGTCCGGGACTTGAACCAGACCCTAAGTCCCGGACCATCTGCCGTTACAATAAATGCTGCATAACCGTCTTCAACCTCCCTACTTCTGAAATCCCTAAAAACTAAACTCCCTCTCTTCACCCTCTTCCCTTCTCTTTTCTGCCTCGCATCACCACCGTAACCCTAACTCCCTCTCTCACTCTCGAATTCACCGAAATTCACTCTCTCTCGTTTCAACATCGGCCTCACCAACACAGACGAACACCACCAACCCACACACCACGGTAGTCTCCCTCCCTGTTACAACCCGTCGCCTCCAATACCGAAATCGACACAGACGACCACCACCGCACCACCACCACTCTTCCCCGTCACCGCCTGCTCCGGCTTGCACCACCAACTCCATCTCCACCTCGCTCCAAACATCGACGACCATCACCAACGGCCACCACATTTTCCCTCTCACTTTCTCTGTTGCTTCGACCCACGCCCACATCTTCTGCGCTTCCCATCCCACATCGCATTTCCACAAACCAAACCACATTTCTTATTAGCCAGCCCGCCTCACCCCTTCGAATAACGACCAAACCCATCTCTCTGTCCTCCCTTGACCGTGAATAACTCGTGGCGCCCACTGTTGCCACTCCCAAAAATTTTGCACCCAAACCAAACGTGCCCTAAAATCCAAACCAAACGTGCCCTTAAAATCCAAACAAGTCCTTAAAAATCCAAAAACCCAAATGGCACCAAAACGAGCTCGAGCCACACCGCCGGGGCTTCTTCTTCTTCAGCCGCCGGTCCACTTCGGGTCCAAGAAACCGAGCTCTCAGAATTCGTGTCTCGGGCTGCGTGGGATTGGTCCGGGCCAAAGAACGCAAAATTCTCTACGAAAGGTCAGTCTGCCCAACTTTAATCAATGAGTTCAATTTGGAGCATATCTTTGGGGCAAAGAATTGGTTGTGTCTGTTGACCCGGGGAGGGGAATTCTACCCACGCTTGGTTAAACTGTTCTATGCAAATGCCACGGTAAGCGAGAATGGTAGAGTTATTCAATCAAATGTTAAGGGAAGGTGATAAGAGTGAGTAGCTCGGGTATTAGAGATGCCCTGGAAATACCTCCTACGAATAGAGTCCCGACTGATGAGGACAAGGAGAATCAAGAACTCCGTGAGCGTCAAGCCAAAGAACACTATCTGCAGTTGGTTGTGAATGACCCAGCAGTCCAAAACCGCCAAAGGCGGAACCAGAGGGACAAGCAGGTGATTACGGGTGACAAGTTACCACACCTTTGGAGCGTCTGATCTTAGGGATCATCATGTATAATGTCCGCCCCAGAGAGTGTGCGGACCTGAATGTGATCGACTGTTATGTCTTGCGCTATCTGCTGGATGATGAGCTTGCGCAGGTGGCATTTCCCATCGCTCTGCATGGGATCATCTTTCAGTCCATGCTTCGGATTGTCGATGTCGATAGCAGTGGCTCTCTTCCCTTCCCCACCTCCTACAGTCGTTCTTTGATGCTGCCGGGGTAGATTGCTCGAATGAAGAACCCCAGTACCCCGATCTTCCATCGACATGACGATGATGCGCTTCTATCAGTGGGAGAAGGTGGATGATCAGTGGGTTGAAGCGTCGCCGTGCTGCACGCGCCCCCCGAGTTGCTGCGGCTGCTGATGAGGCTGAGGTTGCTGCTGCTGAGGCTGATGCTATGGGAGATGAGGCCCAGGACGTTCCGTTACCTGCTGGACCGGCCCCGGGTTATGACGAGCTGCTTGCGCGAGTTTCGAGACTGGAGAGGGATGGCCACAGCCCGATTTGATCAGATAGACACCCGTCTGGATGGGTATGGTCAGAGACTCTCCACTTTAGAGGCCGTCAGACTGACTACGAGGCTCGACAGGCTGCTCAGTTTGCAGAGTACCAGGCTCAGCAGGCTGCTCAGTTTGCTGAGTACCAGGCCCAGCAGGATGCGATTCCAGGCCTATGACCAGCGCTTCGCACAGTTGAGGCTTGGCGCATGCCCCGTCAGTAGACCTGAGTTTTATGCCACCTTCCTCCATCATTATCCCTATCTTTCTTGCATTTATGGATTTTCTGTTGTAGTTGTAATTGTGATGTTTTAATGACTTTTAGCTTGTTAGGTTGCACTTTCTGGAATTTTTCATTTTCTTGTTGGTTTGTTATGATTACTTGGGTATCTATGCTACTGCCACTGCTTGTTATGCTACTTGACTTTGTTGCAACATATTATCTGCTGCTACTATATTCACACAGGCCTGCCATATTTTTGTGTGCGATATCAAAAAAAAAAGGAGACTCTGCCAAAATTTTCACAACCCTCCTTAAGTCTCCCGTTCCTTGTCATGAGTGTGGGGACATCATCTTCACCAATTATTCAGGGGAGTCCTATTTTCTCTCTTGCACTATATTCACATTCTACTAGCAATGAGGACATTGCTATTCTCTTAAGTGTGGGGATGTAGTAAGGGGGTTGCACATCTAATTAATTGTTTTCTGTGGCTCCTGGCAGTACTTATTCTCCCTTCACTTTACCTTTGATGGCCCTCCACAAAAATTTTAATTCGGCATACTTGGTTTTCACTTGTGGTCAGAGGCATCAGTCGGGAATAACGTACAAGTAGCGAAAAATTTTTGAGATTTAATCTGAAATTTCGGTCATAAGAACTTTGGTTATACTGCTTGGATTGTGAGTTTTGATTAAACTTTTTATCTATTTCCTTCAAATAAAAGGTGAGACCATTGTGTGACTATTATGTTTGAACTAACTTGGGGCTTTGGGAAAGTTTTGGAATGAATGGAAGGAAAGGACAAAGGCAAGGTACTCCTCTAATCTACTCTGAACCAGAACAGGCCTCTCCCATTCGGTAATTAAGCTCTTGGAGTGCCTCATCACTCATCTACCTAAGATCATCTGATCTGGGATAGAAGGCCCAACACCTCTACAAGGATGGGGAGTAAAAGTCTGAGGGGATGAAAAGAATAATGCTTACTCAGAAAAATTGGAAGGAAAGTTCTTTCATGCTAAACAGTTGTTGCAAATTCTTCCTTGATTATGAGTATGTGGCAATGAAAGGTAATGTGGAATATGACATTACTTCTTGCCCCTTGTCGTCCAATGAATTGTGGAAAGAAAAAGGAGAGAAAAGCCCCGAGTACAGTTTGGATTAAACAGTTATCATGATATCTCATGCATTTTTCAAATACCCTATCTTCACTGTTTAAGAAAACTTGCAGTACTAATCCCTGTTTTTTTGGCTGGTTTCAGCATTAAATTTCCTTGAACATTTTCCTGACCTGATAAATCCCCGCTTTTGAAAACCTGGTACATTTTGATTGCAGTAATTGCTTGAGGACAAGCAAAGGTTAAGTGTGGGGATGTTGATAAGTCAGGAATTACCTATTTCTAAAGGGTTTTTGAGACCCAATTTGCTATCGTTTAGTGCTAAATTCCCGTCTTATGAGCATTTTTATGTTTCTTGTTGCAATAGTTCTCTTTTATGGTTTGTGTGTACTTTTTCAGGCTTTAATCTCAAAAGAAACACATTCCTATCATTGCTGGAACATATGGCAAATCAAAACAAGCCAAATAGAGTCAAGATATTCATCATCGAATCAAATTAAAGATTGGTCCGGGCCTAACTATGGAGCTAAGACCCGGACCACATGGTAGCTAACTCTCGAAATGAAATCAAGCTTGGTCCGGGCCCTCTTCCACAAGCCAAGACCCGGACCACCACGAAGCTCTCTCTCGACCAGATTCCATGAACGGTCCGGGACTTGTTACACGGCCTAAGGCCCGGACCACACAGACGATGATTCAAAATTACTTCTCAAAATTCACGGTCCGGGCCCTCTTCCACAAGCTAAGACCCGACCACATGCTGTACCGATGGTCTGTAGCGCCGCGATTGAAAAAAGAAGATATCTCTTCTTATTATACTGCGCCGCCCCTAACTTCAATGTCGTACTTCCTTTCCAGATTAACCACCGCCCCATCCTCAATTATCCATCACTGATTAATCTGTTCTTTCCAGCTTCATAAGCACCATCGTACTCACCCGAGGATACTATAAATAGAGTGCTAATCTTCCTCATTCAACACACAACACATCCATCGGATATCTCTTCCCCTCTTACACCATCCTCACCCATTCCATTCCTCATCCATTTCCATCTCATTTCTCCACATCTCCATCTAGTACGTAGTAGTTTTACTACTACTACTAATCACCTCCATCCCATTATTTCCACCACCACTATTCACGTAACACACTCCTCCATCCACTATCCATTTCACTCTCACATACACCACTATCTCCATCAAATACCATACACAGTTACAGAAACCGGGAATACACAAGCAGCTGGAGATGAGCGGGGGAACTGCTGGTTGTGCACAGAGACTCCATCAACGAGCCTTAAAACAGAGTTTCTCCTTCTTTTTCTTCTTTAATGTTATTTATATTGCTGCGCAGTATTTTCGTTTCCATGGCTGATGAGTATTTCATAAATTTCGGTTTGCTATGTAATCCAAATTCTGAGGTTCCGTTATCTTTGTGATTTACCATTTAAACGAGAATTAAAGTGTTGTTCCTTACTTATGTTATAAACCTTGTGATCTGGCCAATTACTAGATTTTATCTGTTTATCTGCTTATAAGTGAGAACTGCGGTAGATAATAGACAATAGGAACAACACCGGTTAATTTAGAGACGGTAATTCCTCTAGGATATTAACTGATCATTAAACTGGATTATTTTAAGGCTGTTAGCAATTAGTAAATTTATAACGAGAGTTAGAATTTATCAGTTGTTAATTAGATTCCACGAGCGGGAGGAGAACCGAACGTGGAATAATTCTGATCTAGGATTTTAATCTAGATATTGGTAAACACACTGAAAAAGGAACCGAAGAAATGGGAGGAATAGTAAACCGGAATTTTCCCTTCGCATTAATTCAAAAACATCATTGTTTTGCTCACTGTTACTTACATTTATTATCCTTGTCCTTATTTACAATTTGTTTCAGATATTAGTAATTCAACAAACAAAACCCCTGTTACTTGAGTTATTTTACTTTGTTAATCTTAAATATTAATTAAACTAAACGCTGCCTCCCCTGGATTCGATAACCTGGAGGGACACTTCTAGGAAAACTTGCGATAATCGACCGGTATTCTTGCCGTTAGGTTTTTACCCAACATCCACTATGTTCGTGATCAAATCAAGGCAGGTCTCATAGACGTTTCTCACACTTCCAATCTCCACCAGAAGGCCGACATGTTAACAAAATCATTGGCCAGCAAGGATTATCGTCTTCAACTCAATTCGATGGGATGACTGACACTTCATCAAACCCAGCAAATACGACATTTCCTTAGGATTTGGAGGGGGTGTTAGGATTAACTAAAATCTTCTAGGCTTATCCTATGTATCATTCTTTCCCTTTTCTTAAACTTGTTAGGATTATTCTAGCATAATATATTTTATATCCTTTCTGTATTGTCTTTATTAGTTTAGTTATGGGTGTCATTATTAGTTTATTTATTTAGGCTAAGTTTCCAATTGGGTGTCTTTATTAGTTTAGGCTAAGTTTCTAATTGGGTGTTTCCTGTTAGGAACCCCTCTTGTATAAATACTCATACTGGTTATTCACAATACATACAGAAATCATTCTTTCTTTCGCAATGCTTTCATCCCTATCTCCACGCTTTTTCTTTCTCGATCCTATGTGTGTTTCCTCTTAAACATTCGCTTAACCCTCCATTCAATTTCCAATCTCTTCTCCTTGGTCCTCGCTCATCTTCAACAATTTCTTCAATCTGAAGGTTATAAACGTTTAGAAATGATTAAACTAAGTTGTTGGATTCAATTTTACGTATTTTAATGTTGATTTTAAATATCCACGGCAGCTTATAACATTTTCACTAACGATTGAAAACATATACACAGCTTTTTCTAATCGTTTCTGTTATATATTTTTTCCTTTGGTTGCTCATATCAAATCAATGTATATAAGAATATCTTATTAGCATTTTTTTAGTTACAGAGTTTAATTGATTTATAAACCAGAAGGTTATAAACGTTTGAAAACGATAAACTGAGTTTTGGAGTCAATTTTACGTATTCATTAACCTTTAGTTTTTATGCATTCACGACAACATATAACTTAAAGGCTAATATTTTTATGTTCAATATTTTTAAATGCATTATTCATCACTTTTTTTATTTAGGCAAAAATAAGCATTAGCTTAGTGTTTTTATATTAGCAATTTTTTAAATTATCTACTTATTAATGCATATATTTTGATTGATATATGCTCCATTTTTTTACATATATTTATAAACAACAAATACTATCAAAAGCTATTTGTATAGTCATGTAAAAATTCTATAAAATATAACTTATTATATTATTAAGATATTGTAAAGATAAAATACCACACATGCAATGCATATGATAATTTGAACAACAAATATTAATTGATTAAGAAATTGCTATTTAATACTCATATGTCATGTGTATTTAAACATATATAAAAGTTTTATCTAATTGGAACAGATTTGTATTAAAAATAATATTATATTTTAAAGATATTATAAAAAAATGACAAAATAAATATTATAAAAAGAAATGACAAAATAAATATTATAAAAATAAATCAAACATTCCCCAACTTACTACAAACATTAAAAAGAAAAAAAGAAAAGTTAGCATTCATCGTTCTATGACGCTGAAATGCCATCACTGTATCAAACTATAGGACTACTTCGTCGTGGAATTTTAGTCACAGCAGAGGGTTTTACCAAACACAAGGAGGACTTGGTCTAGCATTGTACATCTACCATGATGCATAGCAGGCACCAGTATATGCGGAAAGACAGTGTTTGTGTCAGGTGTATATACTTTAACACTCATCATAATAACTAACACTTCAAAAAGTAAAAGTTTTGAGTATACTGCTATCTTGAGAAGCAATCATAAGAATTCAAAGGTATGGTGAGGGTATAAGCAAAAAAAGCAACAACAGAGGTTCTAAACGATTAGCTTCTAGAGAACAGTAATAAACATTCTTACTGAAGTGATGCAAACTGTTCTATTTGTGTAAACAAACCTAATTAGACTGGAAATATCACATAGTAAGAATTGTAATTCTAGACCAAGTATAATCCCTAGATCCATTTCTAGAGGTCTGCAGATAGGAATATTCGAGGGGTGTTTGGAACATATTAAAACAAATGGAAAAGAAATTAAAAACTCAAAATACCTTCGGGCTGCAAACAAATCCCGGTCGCAGTAGTATAGCAGAGTGGAAGCGACCAGATATCGAACCGTGGGACTAAAGGAAAATTATCTAATAAAGCAGCAGTGTCACAAAAAGGGGGGAGTAATAGTAATTGACTTGTTTTATAAATTAAAATAGCAGATAAAATACACTGAGTGAAAGATAAATAAAACGGGACTCTGCTTCAGGTTTATATAGTCTGATTAATTATGTTATGTCTACCGTTTTATTATAATAGTTTGGCAAAATTCATGTTATTATCTTAAGGACTAAATCATAGACTCAACAGAACTCGTTTACAGAACATGCTCGGTCTAATCCAGATTCGAGCAAAAACACATGTAACGGATTAAGTACGAGAAATTATATTTTGCTTCTGAAGTAGTAACGTATTCAATCAGAATAAGCTTTCTACAGATTTATGGATTAATTAGCATGTCTATTTATCACCGATCTGATCAAAATAGATTTAGTAAAGCATATTAATAAATTCATGTAATTTATAAAAAGGCGAGAGAGATAAGCTTTAATCGTAACAAACTGTATTTATTAAACCGGTAAAAACATAAATTACATAATTAAACAGACTATAAATTAACCTTCAACCAGAGAGTATATTTCTTTAGCCTGACATATTAACTGGTAATATGTCGGTTAGAGGTTGGACATAATAACAACGCAGTGATTTGTGTGGATGATAATGGAGTGAGATGGATGTCTAATCTCTATGTGAAATGGAGTGTGGAAAATGGATGGAGAATGTGATATGGAATGAGCTAGTGAATGGTGTGAAAATGTATGGGGTGTGTAAATGTATTTATAGGGAAAAATAAGGGTAGGCGGTTGGAGAATGGCGTGTGAAGAGATTTAAAAGTTTTATCTCTTCACACGCCTTCACGACGCGGCTCAGGACTGCCTATACCGACCTATCCGAACTTGTGTCCAAATGTGCATGTTCGGACAGGTCGATGCTCCGTAAATATTTCTTTCTCATGTCGTGTCCGAACTGCATGTCGGACGTAAGTTTGGACACGACTATTTCAGCGCGTAAGGATTTCTCGTAACGTGTCCGAACTTGCTTGTTCGGACGCAAGTTCGGACACTTCTTATTTTACCCCTAAAATCTTCATTTGAACTCCGATTTGATCCCCGTTTGTTGCGTCGTAATCCTCTGAGAAACTCTACACATTACATGGTTTTTTCCTACGGTTAACACATAAAATGCATAGTCCATATCAAAACATAAATCTAGGATAAAGCACATAGTAAGTGAGAAACATTGCCTAAAGTGTTGCAAATAATAAGGTAATTAAACCCTAAAAGTCTATACGTTTCGCACTTATCAAGGTCATGCCCAAGTCATATAACCGACAGTCATGTGACTGTATCAGTTATTAATATCGTCTTAATATACCTAGATATATTTATCAAATCTTACAGCATAACAATTATTTATCTTACATAATTCCTTCAACCAAACTCACACTCGATACCCTTCTCTCAGGTTTAGAGAGCTTGAATGTAGGCCTCAACTAGATCATAATTGTAGTTTTTCAGAAGAGGGAGGCAGACTATATTGATAGAGAGAAGAATGAGTTGCTGTAGTACATAGCTTAGCCATATTTATAAAGAAATAAACCCTAATTCTAGAGGAGAACCCTTTATTAATATGGGCCTAATAACAGAAGTGGGCCAAAAACTAATGGACCTCAAAATAGTACTAAACATATCTCTAAATAAGTAATCTAACACATAAACACTCCACACATGGAACCCCCCCGCAAGCTGAGCATGAGTAGAAAGGGTGATCTGATGGAATCAAAATTCTGAAAAACTTCCTGCTAAACTCTTTATCAAATCTTCAAAAGCTGAGTCTCAACATGAAAGCTCAAGACAAAAGTTGGACACCTTCCAAGAGAAAGTGCTGGTGGAGACACCAACCTAAGAGTGAAGAGGCATCTAGATGCCAAGCGTGAAAAAGTCTGGAGGCGGAGAACCACCTGAAAAGTGTGGGCTTTATTATCTCATCTTTGCAAATAAGTGATTGCTCATCTATTATCTCATCTCTGAATAAAGAGTATCAAAATAAACAAAAAAAAAAACAGCAAAGTAACTAACAAAGCCTTAAGTAGAAATAAAAAGAATCTCAAGTAATAGTGACTTTACTTTCAAACTTCAAATACCAGTTGTCTGGCTAAAATAATGATCAAAACTTTAGCCTACCTGAGTTCTTCGACTTTCTTTTGCTCCCTTTTCTTCAAATATTCTTGTCTCGAGACCTTTCAGAAAGATTATTTTAAATTCAAGAGAAGAATTATATCAAAAGATACAAGTTAATGTGGCATGGCAGCACACCAAATTGATTAAATATTGACAAAAATAGTATAGAGAATGATAATTTAATTTCTTATAATTTACTTTATTTAAATATAATTTTTCAATAATACTATTTTACATTACAAAAGATATTTGAGTAAAAATATTATAAAAATAATGAATTCTCCTTCTCTTAACTATTTTTTATTTTAAATTAAGTTTTTAGATTTTAAATGATATATTTTTAAATTTTTCAACAAAATTTAATTATATATGTGTTTTTTTATTTTATAAAACTTTATCCAATAAAATAATAAACTTAATTTTTTTTGATGTTTTTAATCTATTTTAAAAATTTCATGGTACCTTGTGAATTAAAAATATTTATGTGGTATTCCGTGAACTATGTTTATTAACAAGTAGGGGTATTTTGGTCTTAAAAAATTTTGGGTTAGTAATTTGTGGAATCTGGTGAGCTAAAATTATTTTTTGTGGTATCTGGAAAACTTTTTTTAAAACTGTAGCATTATATGAATTAACAAACTTTTTAGTGGTATCCGGTGTTTTTTTTTAAATATCTTTCAGGTTTCGGGTTAAAATCGGGTTGATTGGTTGAACCTGAAACCGACTCGGGTTTTTAGTGACCCAACCCGAACCCGACGCAAAAATATTTTCAGGCTGAAAATTGCTACCCAAACCTGTGTTTTAACGTATCGGTTTCGGGTCAGATTTCGGGTTCGTGTCTAGATTGACAACCCTAGTGGGGTCATTATTGTTTGAAAGAAAAAATTTCAACATGCTTCTACCTCTTACCACTATACCACCAACAACTCTATGATATATTGTAACACCCCGTTTAACCTATCCATAGCTTGTTCGAAGCGCCTATTAAGATCACGAGTCGACTACGCAGTGGGTTCCTTGCTCCTATTGGGGGTTACCGCCACCAACTTCCCACGTGGTTGACAAGGCTACACTAATACCTCCATGTTACAGTTTGTATGACTGGAATTAAACCTTAACCAAATTCAAGTATGAACATAAAACACAATCCCAAGTACCGAGTGCATACATCATAACTACCAAGTTAAACAACACAAACTGAAAAGTACATCCCGGGTTTAGTTCTGCAGAGTAACATCCCATACATCAAGCATGCTACCAAAAACCCAAAAGCCTTGCCCTGATGGACTACCCCCATGGTAGCCATCCTGCCTACGCTCCGCCGTCGTCCAGATCCATACCTGTAAAAAGAAAGGACTCAGCAAACAAACTATGCTGAGTATGAACATATGTAGCCCGTATGTTACCGGGCTACACAACTACTTGGTCGAATATTATTAAGTCCAATTTACATGCTATAATAAGCAGTAACACACAACATGCAATATCACATAGTAATTCACAATATGCCGAACATAGGGATAACAACAAGCACGTCGAGCATGTATACAAGTAGAGTGTGCAAGAGAATGTAAATAATGATGATCCTCACAGTGGGATCATTCAAGCATTGTGTGTTTTCTTTTCCTTTCCCTTGTTCCCAGAGTGTGTGTTTTTCTTTCTCTTTCTTGGCACCAGGTGTGGGAAATCCCGTGACCGTATTAGGTTGGTGCCGGTCATTCCTTGGTTCTTTAAGGATGGTTTCTGTGAATTCTCTTTTCACCACAAGTTGGAGAACGTCTTCTCCATAGCTAATCCTTCAATCCCGGCGTCATGCGTCGAGAAAGAGGGGTAGCCTCTAGACCCCAGGATGTGCTCCACAATAGTCGGTTGAAGGATCTGATTCAGATGCCAACTCCCGAGCGCCCCTACCGCGCGGCCCGAGAAGTTATCTTCCCGGATTATCCCCATGTTCCACCATCTGGTATTCACTTATCATTAATAGCTCGACACCATAGTGGGTGTCATTAGGAGTCCCCTTTAGTTAGAAAGGAGTTTTCCCTTTATATAGGTCCTTTGTTTGTTTACGTAGTTCGTCGTGTTTCATCTCAGAGTTCCATAAACGAGAAGGGACTAAACTACTGTGTGCGCGCATGTAATATGCAACAACGATAGAGCAAACATACAAGCGAGTTAAAACAAGTAATCCAATTCCATGATTTAATCTTACGGTCGTTGTCAGGCAAGCACACAACAAACAAGCCGGTAACACGGCAACATACGAACCACACATGTTCATACCTTATTTAGAAGCAAGAGTTGTCCCACACTCAGGGTCTCGGTTGGCGTTCGTTACGGCCCTAGCGTTAATTAAACAAACTTGTCAGTTTTATCATTTCATGCACAGTTGTTGTGACATTTTCCTAGTTTATTGATAAGTGTCCAAATGAGCATGTTTTATAGGTGTATTTTATATATAATATTAGCACTTTTCTTGCTCATTTCTCCTCTTCGGTTAGTTTTCCTCTAGTTTATGTTTTATTGGTTATCTCACAAATTTATTGTTTAACATGAGGAAAACCAAGCTGGGAGCAAAGTAGACGAAGAGACGAACGCATAGACGCAAACGGCTCAGAAAACGGAGTCCAAACGAAGAATCTAGAGCCGGTCAAAGTTCGTAGAAGAAAATAAGTCAAAAACTTGTGTCCGTGGCTGCGTCCGCCTAAAAAAGGGGCGGACATGGGTGTGTCGGCATAAAACAGGACGGACAGGGAGCGGACATGGGTGTGTCCGCATGAACTTAGGCGGACAAGGAGGCGGACGTGATTTGTGTCCGCATAAACTTAGGCGGACAAGGAGCGGACGTGGGTGACGTCCGCATAACCATGCATGGACAGGGGCGGACGTGACTAAATTCAGACGCGACAGATTTCTTCTTCCCCAATTGCTTCTTCCTTTGCGGCGCCGCAGACATGTCGAACTGCTTATTCATTAATACCAGGCGGCGCCTACCTTAATTCACTCACGCGTCTGTCTCCAGCTCTGTCTGCAATCAATCTGCAATCAATGTGCAATCAATCTTCTTCCACTCCAGATCTGCCTCTAACCTTATCATCTTCCTCTATATAAACCCAGCACCTTCAACCTTAAACGGACGTACGGAGATTAACCAGAAAATCAGACCATCGCTCACCACATTCTACCATTCTCTTCCATTCATTCTCTCACGTACACCACACACACATTCGATTCCCCAGAACTCAAACACTCCAAATCACTCATTCCAAATACAATATCCTATGTACACGCTTCACTCTTCGTTCTCTTCATTTCTTCATTCACCATCCACACCTCCATATTATTATTACGTCCAACCTCTGCCTGACTTATTACTAGTTAATATGTCAGGCTAAGGAGGATTTACTCCGGGCGAAGGTTAATTATGGTTTGTTTAGTTGTGTAATCTATATTTCTACCGGTTAAAATAAATTCAGTTTGTTACGATTAAAGTTTATCTCTCTCCCTTTTTAATAAATTTCATCGATTTATTAAAAAGCCTTACTAAATCTGTTTTAATCTGATCGGTGACAAACAGATAGGTTATTAAGCCGTAAAACTGTAGGAAACTTCTTTTCATCGGACAAGTTAGTACTCAATTGCAAGAATAAAATTCCTCACACTTAACTGCCATTTACTAGTGCTTGCTTGAGTTTTCATCGGACCTTGCACTTTCTGGTAAATGAGTTCTTATGAGTTTTCATCGGACCTTAAGATAATAACAGGAATCTTGCCAAACTATTATATTAAACCGGTAGAGATAGCATAATTAATCAGATCATATTAACCTGAACCCGGAGTTCCGTTTAATTTATCTTCAATTCACTAAATTAATCTGTTATTTACTTTTCAAAACAAGTCAATTATTCCCCCCTTTTGTGACAAGCTTGGGTACTACTTTATTTCGCTATAAGTCCCACGGTTTGACCCCGGCCGCTTCTTCTTACTATACTACTGCGACCGGTTTTATTTACAGCCCGACGGATATTTTGAGTATTAATTTCTTTCAATTTTTTAATTACACCAGTTCTAACCACTCACGATATACCCCCTGCAAAATGGCGCCGTTGCCGGGGACTTGATTTATTCTAGTCCTAAGCCCCGGTTAATTCACCTGTTATATTATAATAATCTGTTAATATTATTTTGTTGTTAATCTAATTTCGGACATCTGACTTCGGACATCTGACTTCTGACATCTGACATCTAACTTCTGACATCTGACTTCTGACTTCTTAATATTATTGTCATTTAATTTCCATTGTCCTTCAAATTTCCAGTATACTAACTACTAACTTCAAATTTCTAGTATACTAACTACTAACCTTAATTTTCTGTCATTTAATTTCTATCATTTTAATTTCCATTGTCTCTAACTACTAACATTAAATTTCTGTCATCTAATTCCTAACATTTTATTTTTTTCACATAACGAGTTTCTTTTCTCTGTTTTGAGTGGTGAATGCCTTTTACCAGGTCAAACAGCCTCCCAGAAATATTAATAATCACACGGTTGGTTACATTCCAGAGATCGAGAGAACCCTTCTGCGCACCCTAAGGCAGAACCAAACTCAACAAAACATTACCACCACAGTGATAGAATCTGACCCGGAAGCTGACATGGCAATTTCACCAGCGACAGTTCGAAACATTAACAGCCGTCTAATCAAGGACAACAGCCTGCCATCATCCTTCCTCACCTTAGCCCATCCGAATACGATGAGTGGCAGAAGCTGAAGCCATATCATCAAATCCGATGTGTAAAGGAGTTGGGCATGTTTGATGGTTCCAGTCCAGACGAAGCCCTGTTACATGTTACCAAGTTCTTGCAACATGCCAACAGTCTTACTGCGACCGACGCAGTACTCCAGTACGCAAGACTGTCATTATTCCCTCACAGCCTGACGGGAAGTGCGAGCAAGTGGTATCATAGCCTGACACCAAGTACCATTGGTACTTGGGATGACATGGCCACCAAGTTCTACGACAAATTCCTACCCCCGAGCCGAACGTTGGAAATGATTGCTGAAATCTATAATTTCAAGCAACCTGGGTCGGAGAATATTTGTGAAACTTGGGACCGTTTCAAAGGACTACTACTTACTTGTCCTCACCATGGTCTGACGAAAGAACAAGTATCACAATTGTTCTACAAAGGCTTGATCGGTCCATGCAGAACAATGGTACTGTCCTCGTTAGGGGCTGACATTCTGAAAAAGCCAGGAGCACAATTTCTGAATAGCATGGAGTCTCTCTGTGAAGAAATCAGAGACTGGGCCTCCGGTGGATCAAGGAGCGGTACTCCAGGTTTATACCATGTTGGGGAAAGTGATAACAAGTTTGACCAGCTGATGAAAAGCCATGAGCAACTCATGGAGAGCAATGCTCAGCAGGCAACAAAAGTAAGTACTCTGCAGAAGTGGTTGAGCAGATGGCTATGAACTCCTACCCCAGCAAGCTAAGTCGATGATTTCCCGATCATCTACAATCCCTCCAGGCTATGCACCTCTGTCCCAATCATCTCCTGTTATTTCTTGTACGCAATGTGGTGGGCCTCATGACTATGAACAATGCCCCCAACTACAAGAATTAAAAGCAGCAGAGGAGGCAAACTATCTCACCAACAATTCAGGGTACAGACAACCTTGGCAACGTAACATGCAATCCAACCTTCGCTACTCAAAACCGACAATATCCAAAACCCACATACACTACAACCATCTCAAAATTACAGACCTCAGTCCAATTTTCAAGGAGGCCAAAGGCAATATCAACAACAGCCTTATGGCAATGAAGCTTCTTCGAGTCGACCAACTCAACCTCCTTCGAATCCTGAGTCTGAAATGTCTCAATGCAAGAGATGTTTAAAGCAATGATGGGTAAGTCCCGAGACACGCAAGAGGAGGTCGCAGCTCTGCGCAAAGACCAAAAAGCCTTGCAATCTCAGATTCAACAGTTACTCACCCAACAAAGACCACCTGGTCAATTCCCTTCACAGACTAACCCTAATCCAAGAGAGCAAGCAAATTCAATCCTTATAGACGATGGCACATTCCAATCAACAAACTTGAGTGCAGTCTCCTTAAGGAGTGGAAGGGAACTTGCCACCAGAAAAGGAAAAGAAAAAGAAAATCATGAAGAGGCCTACATCAATGATGAAGACACAACCAATCCAGCCTCACCTCCCTCAGAAATCCAAGTTCCTACTCCTGCTACTCCACCTCCATCTCGAGTTACTATCGACATTCCATCTTCCACTCCTAAAAACAGTGAACTCCCATTTCCCAACAGAATGAAAAAGAAACACCTAGATGAGCAGTTCTCCAAATTCTTGAGCATTTTCAAGAAACTGACCCTCGACATACCTCTAATTGATGCTTTGCAAGAGATGCCTAACTACGCCAAATTTCTAAGGATCTCTTAACAAAGAAGAAGAAGAAACCTGGAAAAGAAACAGTGCACCTCACGGAGGAATGCTCTGCTGCCCTTCTTCGAGCACTCCCTCCCAAACAAACAGATCCGGGAAATCCCGTAATCCCGTGTTTTATAGGTGGAGTGGACTGTGGAAGCGGTTTATGCGACCTGGGAGCCAGCATTAATATCATGCCCTACGCCACCTTCTTGAAAGTAAAAGGAGGAGAAATGCAACCGGTTCCTTTCAAACTCCAACTAGCAGACAGATCAGAGATCAAGCCCATGGGAATAGTCCGAGATCTGGTAGTTGGAGTGTCTCGCTTTATCTTTCCAGCTGACTTCGTCAGATTTGATTCAGAAATGATGACGATGTTGAGGTTCCCCTGATTCTAGGTCTCCGTTTCTGAGTCCGATGGGAAAATCACTCTGCGGTACGAGGACGAAACGATCGAATTCGATATGCAGAAAATGATGAAGAAAAGCTCTAACTTTTCTCCTCATGCTAAGACAGTGGGATTAACAGATGATGAGGAGGAAGAAGGCGATTTTTCTACAGATGAGGACATGTATTCCCTATCTTCCATCCCGAAAGCTGAAGCTGAACCACTAGAGCAAGTATTATTTACTTCTCTAGAAGAAAAGGTGGAGGATCCGGAAGTTAACGCCATGCTGGCGCATGTAGAGAAAGGGAGGCTGGTTATCAAGCCTACCGGCCACCAATCGAAGACTCGACAGAAAACCTCAAAAATCAATTCCATCAATAGAACAACCACCAGAGCTCGAGCTTAAAGAGCTACCTTCTAAACTCAAGTATGCCTTTTTAGCTGAAGATGACCATTTGCCTGTCATTATTTCCTCTTCTCTGAATTCCGGGGAGGAAACAAGGCTACTCGAGGTATTGAAGAAACACAGAACAGCGATCGGGTGGACTATTGCTGATATAAAGGAATTGACCCCTCCTATTGCACGCACCACATCTATATGGAGGAAAACTACAAGTCTATCAGGCAACCCCAACGTCGGCTAAACCCTAACCTCAAGGAGGTAGTTAAAAAGGAGGTTCTGAAACTCCTAGATGCGAACATCATTTATCCTATCTCTGACAGTCCATGGGTAAGCCCTGTACAAGTTGTCCCGAAGAAGGGGGCATCGAGGCTGTATAAATGATAAGGGAGAGGCTATCCCTCAAAGAAAAATCACTGGTTGGCGCATGTGTATCGACTATAGGCGCTTAAACTTGGCACCCAGGAAGATCACTTCCCTCTCCCCTTTATCGATCAGATGTTAGAGAGACTAGCAGGGCAAGAGTACTACTGCTTTTTAGATGGGTTCTCAGGGTATTTCCAAATACCAATCGCACCAGAGGACCAGGACAAGACCACTTCACTTGTCCATACGGTACCTTTGCATACAGACGAATGCCCTTCGTCTATGTAATGCCCCTGCTACCTTCCAAGATGCATGCAAGCTATATTCGCTGATTTCATCGAACAGAGCATAGAGGTCTTTATGGATGACTTCTCAGTCTATGGCTCTAGTTTTGATAAATGCTTGGCACAACTTGATTTGATCCTAGGACGGTGTGAGGATACAAATCTCGTTTTGAACTGGGAAAAATGTCACTTTATGGTCAAGGACGGGATTGTCCTTGGACATAAAATATCGGCAGAAGGAATAGAGGTGGATAAGGCCAAGGTGGAGGTTATAGAGAAATTACCGGCACCAACCTCTGTTAAAGATATTCGAGCGTTTCTCGGGCATGCAGGATTCTATCGACGGTTTATACAAGACTTCTCAAAAATCACTAAACCATTGACCGACCTGCTACAAAAAGATGCCCCGTTTCATTTTGATGATAAGTGTTCAGCTGCTTTCCATACAATAACACAAAAATTGGTATCTGCACCTGTTGTCATATCACCCGACTGGTCTCTTCCATTTGAGATCATGTGTGATGCAAGTGACTACGCAGTGGGGGCAGCTCTATGCCAGAAAAAAGAGAAGATTTTGAGAGTGATTGCTTATGCCAGCAGGACACTAAACGATGCCCAGAAGAACTATACGACCACTGAAAAAGAGCTTCTGGCTATAGTATTCTCCCTTGATAAGTTCAGGTCGTACTTATGGGGAAGCAAAGTCATAGTGCACACAGACCACTCTGCTCTCAAATACCTATTTGCAAAACAAGAAGCCAAGCCTCGCTTGTTGCGCTGGATTCTTCTACTACAGGAGTTTGACATAGAAGTCAAAGACAAGAGCGGAAAATTAAATGTCGTCGCTGACCATCTCTCCCGGTTAGTAACTCCTACGGATAGTGTGCCTATCAACGAATTCTTCCCCGATGAGACTGCCTTTTCTATCACCAAGGTACAGGAGCCATGGTATGCGGACCTGGCCAATTATCTAGTCTCTGGAACAATACCATATGATCTATCTTACTCCCAGAAGAAGAAATTTCTTTCTGATTCAAAACATTATTTTTGGGAAGATCCATATTTGTTCCGAGTCTGTGCAGATGGGTTGATTCGCCGGTGTCTCCCTGAAGATGAGGTTCACAGCGTCATACATTTTTGTCACTCACGGGAAGCCGGAGGTCACCATGGACCCACAAGGACCGCTGCTAAGATCCTGGCCTCAGGATTTTATTGGCCGACTCTTCACAAGGATGTTTACCAATTCTGCGCCCAATGTGATAATTGTCAGAGAATGGGTAACACATCTAGGAGACATGAAATGCCACAACAGGGAATACTAGAAGTGGAACTCTTTGATTGTTGGGGCATTGATTTTATGGGACCGTTCCCTCCCTCACAGGGCCACCAGTATGTTTTAGTGGCAGTGGATTACGTGTCGAAATGGGTAGAAGCCATACCCTGTCATCATGCTGATGCAAAGACCGTAACCAGATTCCTTAAGAAGCACATCTTTACCCGTTTTGGCGTGCCTAGAATTATTATCAGTGACGGAGGATCCCACTTCTGCAACCGTTCATTTGAAGCGCTTATGGGTAAGTACGGGGTACGTCACAAGGTAGCTCTACCTTATCACCCCCAGACAAACGGCCAAGCAGAAGTTTCGAACCGTGAGTTAAAATGGATTCTCCAGAAAACGGTTAACTCATCACGAAAGGATTGGGCACTAAAGTTAGATGATGCGCTTTGGGCTTACCGCACCGCATTCAAGACTCCCATCGGGATGTCTCCTTTTAAGCTTGTTTATGGGAAATCATGCCACCTGCCTGTAGATTGGAACATAAGGCATATTGGGCACTCAAGGCCCTAAACTTCGATTAGAAGCCGCAGGAGAAAAGCGTAAGCTCAACTCTCTGAACTCGAGGAGTTAAGAGATCAGGCATACCATAGTGCGACAATATACAAGGAGCGCACCAAGAAACATCATGACCAAATGATCCACAAACGCGAAAGGTTGGCGACGGGGTGCTGCTTTATAATTCCAGATTGAGAATATTCCTGGAAAACTCAAATCTCACTGGACTGGCCCATTCCAAGTAGTTGGAACCACTCCTTTTGGTGTTTACGAACTCCATAATAAGAAAGGAGAATGCTTCAAAGTCAATGGATCCCGTCTAAAAAGGTATACCAGAATTCTTGAAATAATAATGCTCTGTTCGCAATTTCTTTCTTACAGGAATACGAGGAAGCCTCCACCCAAAGGAACAGCAGACAACACCTCTACATCATAAGTTTAAAAAAGTATACAAACTTCCTAACACCAGCAGTTCAGATACCTCGCCCTCAAACTCTTCTCCAACCTAAGCTTGGTCAAATACGTCTAGCTAGAGACGTTAAACCCGGGCAGCTTGGTGGGAGGCAACCCACTATCTATCTTTTGTCTTTCCTTTAATTTAATGTTGTTTTCTTTTTGTACTATATTTCCCTTTTATGTTAAATAAAATGCAGGTTTTACTTGAGTTCTTCTGGCTGTGTAGAATATTCCTTACAGGTACATTTCATGACATTCCACAGCTGCACTCAAGTGTGGGGGAGCTCTACACACTCTACGAAATTTGGGGAGTACACTCTTTCCTTTATTAATTGCATGCCCTGTTAATTTAATACCATCTACGCAATGAGGGCATTGCTTGAGCTTAAGTGTGGGGGAAGAGCCTTTTCAGGGCATTTTGTGCTTAAAATGTTTAAATCTCTCTGCTTATCTTGCATTTGTTCAAAAATTAAAATTATGTACCCTGCTAATGTAGGTTGTTCTCTTAAAACAAATACTATTATGAATTGTGGGATAAATGGTACAAATTTAAAAAATTTCATTTGATTACTTTTGAGGAGCATTTTTCTTATGCGGTATGACCAAATAATCTGCAAATGGTTGGATTTTATTGCTCAGGGTTTCTTTATGTCTTCTCTCTTAGGGATTGCTAAGGGGTGCTTCTCTGCTAAAAAAAATATACAAAAAAAAATGAATAAGGGACTTGCGAGACACCATTGGTAACCAACAAAGAGAGTTGAGTGTTCTTAAATACAAAGGCGTGATGCCTACATTTTATCTTCTCATCCCTTATGCAAAAGTGAAACAAATGCATGAATCTATTTTTCCTTTTGTTTTCTCCTCAATGCCCATTCTTGAGAGAAGTTGGCCATGGTAAAAGTTCTCAGAGTCACCTAAACAAAGACATTGAAGTACCTTGGATCATACCCCGAAACTCTAATTTTATTTTACCTGAGCACACCTATGCCACCAGCAGTTGATGGATCACACTCCTCAATAAGTTAAAAAGATCATGAACTGTTCACCTCTTTATCCTACCCTTCATAATAATATTTGCTAGTATTGAGCATTCCCTACTTACTTGGGTACATGGTTTTGCTTGAGGACAAGCAAAAAGATAAGTGTGGGGGTGTGATAAGTGTCCAAATGAGCATGTTTTATAGGTGTATTTTATATATAATATTAGCACTTTTCTTGCTCATTTCTCCTCCGTCGGTTCGTTTTTCCTCTAGTTTATGTTTTATTGGTTATCTCACAAATTTATTGTTTAAACATGAGGAAACCAAGCTGGGAGCAAAGTAGACGAAGAGACGAACGTATAGACGCAAACGGCTCAAAAACGGAGTCCAAACGAAGAATCTAGAGCCGGTCAAAGTTCGTAGATGAAAATATGTCAAAAACTTGTGTCCGTGGCTGCGTCCGCCTAAAAGGGGCGGACATGGGTGTGTCCGCATAAACTTAGGCGGACAAGGAGCGGACGTGGGTGACGTCCGCATAACCATGCACGGACAGGGGGGCGGACGTGACTAAATTCAGACGCGACAGTTTTCTTCTTCCCCCAATTGCTTCTTCTTCCTTTGCGGCGCCGTAGACGTGTCGAACTGCTTCTTCTTCATTAATACCAGGCGGCGCCTACCTTAATTCACTCACGCGTCTGTCTCCAGCTCTGTCTGCAATCAATCTGCAATCAATGTGCAATCAATCTTCTTCTTCCACTCCAGATCTGCCTCTAACCTTATCATCTTCCTCTATATAAACCCAGCACCTTCAACCTTAAACGGACGTACGGAGATTAACCAGAAAATCAGACCATCGCTCACCACATTCTACACCATTCTCTTCCATTCATTCTCTCCCTCCCGTACACCACAACACACATTCGATTCCCCAGAACTCAAACACTCCAAATCACTCATTCCACATACAATATCCTACGTACACGCTTCACTCTTCGTTCTCTTCATTTCTCTATTCACCATCCACACCTCCGTATTATTATTACGTCCAACCTGTGCCTGACTTATTACCAGTTAATATGTCAGGCTAAGGAGGATTTACTCCGGGCGAAGGTTTAATTATGGTTTGTTTAGTTGTGTAATCTATATTTCTACCGTTTAAAATAAATTCAGTTTGTTACGATTAAAGTTTATCTCTCTCCCTTTTTAATAAATTTCATCGATTTATTAAAAAGCCTTACTAAATCTATTTTTAATCTGATCGGTGACAAACATATATGTTAATTAAGCCGTAAAACTGTAGGAAACTTGTTTTCATCGAACAAGTTAGTACTCAGTTGCAAGAATAAAATTCCTCACACTTAACTGCCATTTACTAGTGCTTGCTTGAGTTTTCATCGGACCTTGCACTTTCTGGTAAACGAGTTCTTATGAGTTTTCATCGGACCTAAAGATAATAACAGGAATCTTGCCAAACTATTATATTAAACCGGTAGAGATAGCATAATTAATCAGATCATATTAACCTGAACCCGGAGTTCCATTTAATTCATCTTCAATTCACTAAATTAATCTGTTATTTACTTTTCAGAAACAAGTCAATTAATCCCCCCCTTTTTGTGACAAGCTTAGGTACTACTTTATTTCGCTATAAGTCCCACAGTTTGACCCCGGCCGCTTCTGTCTTACCTTACTACTGCGACCGGGTTTTATTTGCAGCCCGACGGATATTTTGAGTATTAATTTCTTTCAATTGTTTTAATTACACCAGTTCTAACCACTCACGATATACACCCCTGCATTTATCTTATTCTATCGTGTGTTGTTCCTAGGTGAATTTTTAAATGCTTAACTTATACTAGCCCTTAGAAATTTTCCAAGTATTATCCTTAGACTCTACCTAGGACATTTATATTGTTGGCTTACACATTAACTAGGTCCTACCTTTAGTTAATGTTTTAGAGTGCTTTTAAGCACCCAAAAGTTGACAAGTTTACCTAAGATTGATTTTAATCTGCGTAAAATGTCCCCTCTTAACTAGGCATCTTAGTGCAGTTGTATATTCATAACTAACCTAATACAGCACCGCTAACCACCTTGAGAATCATCTAGACAGAACCGAAGACATAACCGAAAACTGAAAATATAACCTGCATGTCTTCATTCTACTCCATGTTTAGGTTACCGAAACTGGTTTTTAACTTTCCCCAGTGTATTCCCCCTTACCTAAGTAGGTTAGCAATGTTTTTAACCCTTTATCAAAACAATAAAACCTTTCAAACACCTTTGGAACTTCCTTATACCGAAGCCCAAAGTTTCCAAATCTAAAACACAATTCCTGTGTATAACCTTATCTAACCTCACTTTTAATGTATCAACCTGATGTCTAATCCTCCTAAAATGTTTCACCAACCTTGAAATACCCCAAACTTAGATATGGTGTTTAAGTGATTAATTAAGGTATAAGAAGGCTAAAGAATGCCTTAGGAATATTTAGAAACCATTTTGATCAAAGGAAATATAAGGAAACACCAAAAGAGCAGTTTAAGCAAAAACGTGCTCTAAGCTTGGAGAGGCTTGGGTGAGTACCCAAATATTGTTTTAAGACCTTAGAAATGTCCTAATGGTCATTTTAAATCAATTACCAAAGAAAACCAAGCTTGAAAATAAGTTAAAACACAAAATGTGCTTTAAGGAGTCTTAAAGCACGTTTTTGAAAAATTGTCTTGTAAATGGGTTTTGAATGGCTAAATGTCCATCATTACTCCTTAATTAAGATGTGTACTACTTAGTATCACATTAGGAGTTTAAATCAATGGGAAACCAAAAACTTTCACAACAATGTGCCTTGTTGTATGAATAGTAACCAAAATAAGCTAGTTTGTAACATAAGTAAATATAAGTGAGTTAATTGACAAAGGGCTAAAGTAACTCTGTTACTTAATGGTGGCCGGTTTTTATAAGGAGGGGAGATGAGTCACAAACAAGATTGTAATATTAGTAAATAAGGGAGGGGATGTACTAGTCACTATTTGCTTTTAGAAACAAATATCTCACATTAGTCTCATCTCTCTCCTAACATCTTCATTCTCCTCATTCCCCACCGATTTCTCTTTCCTCCTCCCTTCTCCATTAACGTGAAGAGCAACCCCCATGCTAGCTCCATCTTCTCTTGCACACATCTTGCTTATTTTAGCTCCAAATCCAAAACAAAGTATATATTCTTCTTAGTTAGCTCAAGCTCCTTCTTTCTATCTTTTCAAAAATCCATGAGCTTTGATTTGGTGCCAAGCCAAACCACCATTAGAGGAGGAAACTCAAGCTTGGAGACTCCATTGGCATCTCCATTCTCTTAAGGTAAAGAAAGTGCAAGAAAATCTAGGTTTCCATCACTTTTCTTCTTGACCGAAAATGCATGCTCATGAGGCTTCATTTTAATGTCTTGTTATAGTTTCTTTCTACTCTTCAAAGGATAGAGGAGGTCCTTCTTGCTTCAAACCCAAGCTTGCCTTGAGGAACTAAGGTAAAACAATCAATTCAAAGCCTTAAAACATATTTTTAACCTAGTTTTTTCCTTAAGGTTAGTGTGTTTTTTAGTGCTCATTAGAATCATTGGACATTGTTTAGAACATTGGCAAGGAGAATTATATTGGTGACCGAGATTGGGCAAGAGAAAACTAAGGGGAAAAGCTTGTGAAGCTTGTGAGAAAACAAGGTAAAAACTTACCTTAAGGTGTTTTATTGTTTAAGGGGATGAGATTTAGATATATGATAAGTTTAGTGTAGAGTTTCCATTGGGAAGGGGTTAAAAACCTAGGAGAAAGAATACTATTACATTGAGAACTTGTGACTAAGGAGCAAATGAGAAAAGAGTTAGTTAAACAATGTGAGATGAATTATAAGAAGCATTTTATTTCAATGGGAGCCTTGTTGTGTTATTCGCAGTTGAAGGCAAATATATGTGGAAATTCAGTGGTTAAGATTATTGTAATTTAAGGGCCTAAGTGCCAAGCATTTTAAGTTTATGCACTATATGGTGATGTGGTGTAGTTTTAATGCATATTGTGTGTTAAGGTGTGTGATGAGAAAAGGAGTGATAATTGTTGTTGGATGGTGAAGAACCAAATGTTTTGGGTGTAACAATATACTAGGAAACCTATGGCAAAATTTAGTGAAGAACCTAAGTGTTTAAGATGTTTTAAGGAGATTTCATGACTAAGGAAGTACTAGGAAGTCCTAGAGGTTGTCTTGACGAAAAGGGTGAGTTTAAGGTGTTCTAAGGAGTTATAATGACTTAGGCACCACCATGGAGGATTTAGGATCAAAAGAAGGTATTTGAAGTATTTAGAACTTAGGCAAAAGTTGGTAAACAATTAGGAAGGAAAAATGTGTAGAAGAATGGAAGCTTAAGCTTGTGAAGGAATTTAAGTAAATCCATAAGAGAGTTTCGATGATGAAAGATGCTTGGGAGATGATGTGTAGTGATGAGAAAACATTGGGCATAGAGGTTACATTAGGTGTGAACCACCACCTAGAAACCTAGTGAAAAACATTATAAGAAGTTGGCATTATTACAAGGAAAACGCATAATGATTAGGGTGGATCTTGGTGAGTGATTTAATGTGTTTAGAGGAATTTTTAAGGTGTATTTGAGGTGCCTAAATGAGGTTAGAACATACTAGGATACATGGGGAGAAGTTTGGAGTTGAATGGGAATTTAAAAACAAAGGTCTGGAGCCGACCGGACTTGGCGACCGGACTTGCAAGCCCGTCGAGCTCAGTTTACACTACCGACCGAAATGTTTCTGGAACCGACCGGACTTGGGACCAGACTTTCAAGTCCGGCCGGGCTTGTGTTTTGTGAAGAAATAAGTTTCAGGAATAGACCGGAACATGGGACCGGACTTGGCAAGTCCGGTCGGGCTTAAAATTTTCACGGGGAAAACCTCTCTGGAATGGACCGACCTTGGGGACCGGACTTGTAAGTCCGGTCGGGGTAGAATTTTCGAACGGTAAATGTTACTGGAATGGACCGGACTTGGCAAGTCCGGTCGGTAAGTCCGGTCGAGCCTAAAAACAAAAAAAAAAGAGAAATTTTAATTTCTAAGGATGTTAATTGATATTAGGGTATGCCATTAGTAGGGTAGTAATGATTAGGACCCTAAGAACTTAAGCAATTAAGTTAAGATTAAGTATACACCTAATGTTTAAGGTTAAGTTTATAAGGTTAAGTGGCAAAGGTTTAAGTGGGTGTTGAGAGGAGAATTTTAAGGACTAAGTAAGTTAAGTAAGGTGTAAATAACTAACGGCCTAAAAATGAATCGATGTTTTAGGTTTGTGAATTGGGACCCCCGACGAAGGATAAACAAAACAACGGTCGACGGTGAACGGTACAATCCTTCTTGTGACCTGCTTGCTAACGAGGTATCCCTCAGCTTGTGTGCTACCTGTTTAATTGCTATGACTAAACAAGATATGCATGCCCATACCGGTATACTTGTTCTCGTTGTGTATGTGTTTTCTTTACACTAACCCACGAGACTTGAGGCGGTTACTAACTAAGTTTAGTACTTACTGAGTTTGGATTGAGAGCTAAGTATAATGTTTGTTGGTTGGTTAATACCTGTTAAGGTTTAACTAACACTTGGTGTGTAAGATTTTACTAACTGGAACTTGAGCTAGGAACCCGGACTGACTCCAGTCATGCATGCTAAGGAAAGGGGGACGGTATCTGAATCAGATCCCCCTCCGCTTAAGGACTTGTCTTCGGACTTGTAGCCTAGAGCCGGTTGCTGGCTCAGCTACGCTGGACTCCCGTCCAGGGTAGGTGGCATTAAGATGGTGCGGTGGGATCACCTAAATCCCAAGTTTGAATTAAGCTACAACTATTTCCTTTCATGGAACGGTTTGTGTACTGAGATTAAGATAAGGTTAAGACTGAGGTGAGATAGGGAACTGAGGATGAGAAATAAGGATTAAGGAGAGGGTTACTAACCCGTTTGATAAGGGAACGCTCGTGTCGTTCAATGTGTGTGAACTATCTGTTCATTATGAATTGTTGTTTATAGCATTTCATATTATGACTGTATTGTTAATCAACTTCCATGCTATCGACAATTAGTCGTCGTAACCCCCCGTTAGCTTGGGGGCCATGAGGGGACGTACCAGCATTCGTGCTGACCCCCTTTGGGGGCTGTTTTTATTTTGCAGATAAGCGTCCATTGAGGAGTCACCCTGAGAGTGGGGGTGGTTAGACTTAGGATGGGTTGTTATTTTGTATACGGGATGCGCCTGTGCTCCCGTCTGTTTATATTGGAATTTATGTAAGATTATGTTGGTGACTTATAAACTTAAACTCGTTGGTTGGTGCTTCTGGATGGTTGTATGTTTTGGATAAGTGTTGTATTTGATAAGTACGTATTTCCTACGATCGGACCGTGGCAAGGTCCCGGTAGTTACTCATTATCCGCTGCGATGTTGTGTTTAAGTGTTGAGTTCGACGATAACCACGATTGGCTTTAGACGGGGGGTGTTACAAAAGTGGTATCAGAGCGTAATACGCTCTGATCGTGAAATACCGGACATAAGTGACCACCGAGTTAGGTTATGAGTTAAGAAATAAGTAATGGGATAAGGGTGTGAGAAGTTAAGTGAGTAGAGTCAGATAACCACTAATAAGTGTGGATTGTCTTTACCGTCTACGGACGTTATAAATTCGTTAACCAGAACAGTGGTGAATACAAATCTAATGTAAGTTGTGATTGTTCAGATGTCAGGAAGGAGAGGCCGAGGCCGAGGAAGAGGTGATGATGCTGCTGAGGTACCGGGAGGGCAGACGATCGCAGAGATCGTAGCTGCAGCTTTGGGGCATATGGGCTATCAGCCTGGTGTGGGTGCGCCACCTCCACCTCCACCACCCCGGGAACCAATTGGGTGAAGTCTTGCTGACCTTCGACCCACAACACTTCAAGGGGGAGACCGATCCCGCCAAGCTTGAGGCGTACATCTCCGAGCTGGAGACCGCCTTCGAGACCCTTGAAGTCCCTGCTGGGATCAAGGTGCGTCTGGCTGCCTTCTACCTGAAGGGGGCGGCGGGCGATTGGTGGAGCTGGTGAGGGCCGAGCATGTGGCCAATCCAGAGTTCGGCTGGGGCCAGTACATGGCGTTGCTTCGGGCAAAGTACTATCCCGCCCATGTCCAGACGAAGAAGCGTTTGCAGTTGGATGCGCTCAAGCAGACCGACAAGATGACGGTGGACGAGTATTACTCGGAGTTTCACCGCCTTGCTCCGTCTTCTGCCAGGTCTTGGGTATTCTGACTAGATCCTGGTGGACCGCTTCTATGGCGGGATTAGCCATCGACTCCGCTACGGCATGGGGCCGACGAGTCACACTACCTTGCAGGTATAAGAATGGTTGAGATTTAAATAAATAAATAAATAGATTAGGTTATGAGATAAGTGAAACTAATACTTTGGAAAGCAGGAGTGCTATCACGCAGCTGCTAAGGTGGAGATAACCGTCCAGCTGAGGGACGAGGACAATGCTAAGAGGAAGAATGTCGGGAAGAGTACCGAACATCAGGGGTAAGGTGGTACAAGAGACAGAAGTACTAGCCTCAGGCCCAGAAAAATCAAAACCCGAAAGGGAAGGAGGAAAAGGAGAAGGCTCAGGAAGAGCCATTGAAGTTGACGTATGCTTACGCAGCTACACCCCTGCGCTCTAAGGCGCCAAAGGGTAAGGAAACTAATATGAGTGAGTAAGAGACCATTCACAACCGTGTAAGATATGAGAATTATATTGTGAATGATCAGGATCTGAGACTGAGAAGGAGCCGGTGGTGGCTACCAGCGACGCTTCATCTGTAGGTGGTGTCACAAGGACCACCCCGGGCTCGACTGCAAGGGGAACAAGGTGGAGTGCAACTTCTGTGGGGTGTACGGGCACCGGGCATACGAGTGCTTCCGGAACCCCGCTAGCAGAGCCTATAGGCCCGAGATGAAGGGCAAGGGCAAGACCGATCAGGGAGCTAGTTCTGACGGTCAGAGGAGGGGACAGCAAGCTGCTGACAAGAACCCACGAGTGGTCCAGAAGTCGGGACCCACACTACACATGGTGGACCGGGACGATGAGCCTGAGCCCTCATCGAGGCCAGGTACCGCTATAAACCATTTAGTAGTAAAACTACCTGCTTACCGTATTATCATCATGCATGTTTGGAGAATAAATGAGTTAAGTAAGAATGAGATGAGATTAGAATTTAAGTAAAATATGACCTACTACTACTTTAGGAAGCTTCAACATTTGTTACCCAATGCCTTCAACACCTAACCCGGAAGACACCGTCATCGAGACCCGAGACTATCCGACCGACCAATGTCAGGTTATCCGCCCAGGTATGATTCTATTAAGGGGATACCTGACACCCGAAGCACAAATAGCCATCATCAGGAGGTGCAACCAGATAGGAGTGGGACCGGGAGGTTTTTACACACCGGAGTACCCAGGAGGAGCAAAGATGAAATTAAAGATGATGAGCTTGGGCAAGGATTGGAATCCGTATGCCAAGACTTACCGAACCACTAGGAACACGATGGAGACTCACCACCGGGCATACCCGAAGAGTTCCATCCAATAATTACACAAGTCGTGGAAATCGCTCAGCAGTTGGAAGCTGAACCGATTCCAGACATACAAGCAGACATCTGCATAATAAACTTCTACGAGAAAGATGGACGACTCGGATTACACCAGGACAAGGACGATTCAGCGGAGTCTCTCGAAAGAGGGATACCCGTAGTGTCTTGGTCCATGGGGATGATGCAGAATTTTTATACGGCGAGCAGAAGCGTGCGGACCGTGCAAATAATTGGTACTTAAGTCTGGAGATGTATTAGTCATGGGTGGAGAATCAAGGATGTTGTACCATGGGATTAAGAGAATTAAGTTGAATACACAGCACCGTCAGCAGTAATTAATGCGACGCACCGCACCGGCGAAGTTTATGGATCTGATGAACAGCTTGTTCCGGGAGCAGCTGGACAAGTCGGTTGTGGTGTTTATTATTGATGATATTTGATATACTCGAAGACTAAGGTTGAACATGAGGAACATCTGAGGAGAGTATTGGAAATATTGAGGGAGATCCAGCTTTATGCTAAGTTCTCCAAATGTGAGTTTTGGCTTGACCAGGTCTCTTTCCTAGGTCATGTCATTTCAGATGCTGGGATCTCGGTGGATCCAGCAAAGATTGATGTCGTACGTACTTGGCCAAGACCGAAGACAGTTACCGACATTCGGAGCTTCCTCGCTTGGCAGGTTACTACCGTCGGTTTGTTAAGAATTTCAGCAAGGTCGCGAAACCGATGACTAGTCTGATGAAAAAGGATGCACCGTTCGAGTGGACGGTTGATTGTGAGAGATCATTTCAGCGCTTGAAGGACTCACTGACCACTGCACCAGTTCTGGCCATTCCAGACGGTACAGAGGGCTTTGAGGTTTATTGTGATGCATCCGGCAGAGGGCTGGGTTGCGTGCTCATGCAACATGGCAAGGTGGTGGCATATGCCTCACGCCAGTTGAAGAAACATGAGGAGAACTACCCCACACATGATTTGGAGTTGGGAGCTGTAGTCTTCGCCTTGAAGATATGGCGCCATTATTTATACGGGGTTAGTGTGACGATCTACACACCGATCACAAGAGTTTGAAATATATATTCACTCAGAAGGAGTTGAATCTCAGGCAGAGGAGATGGCTAGAATTTCTGAAAGACTATGACATTGACCTCCAATATAAAGAGGGGAAGGCCAATGTGGTAGCGGACGCCCTGAGCCGTCGAGCACACTCACTCCATTCGCTTGTTTCTTTCTTTCTCCAGCTTGGTTGATGAGGTGCGAAAGGCTCAGAGAGCAGATGAGTACATGAGAGAGGTCAGACAAAAGCTGTTGGATGGTACCTTCGAGAGTCAGAAATATGACTTCAGACTTCATGATGATGATCTGATCAGACTAAAGGGCCGGTTATGCATACCACGGGGCAATGCGGATCTGAAAGACCGTATACTTAGAGAGTCACACTGTTCTTCAGTGTCCATCCATCCGGGAGCCTCTAAGATGTATAAGGACATGAAGAGGTACTTCTGGTGGTCGGGGATGAAGACAGATGTTACCGAGTTCGTCTTGAGATGTCTCACATGCCAGAAGGTGAAATTTGAGCACAGACGACCGGGCGAAATGGTACAGTCGATGCTAGTTCCAGAGTGGAAGTTCCATGATATCTCCATGGACTTCGTGGTTGGGCTCCCACCTGCTAGGGGACGTCTCAACATGATATGGGTGGTGGTGGATCGCCTTACCAAAGTAGCCCGATTCATACCGATGAAGGATACTTGGAAGGTGACCAAATTAGCTGAGTTGTTTGAGAAAGAAATCATGAGACATCACGGGATACCGAAGACCATCGTGTCAGATAGAGATACCAAGATTCCTTTCGAGGTACTGGAGAGCCACCAGAGAAGCGTTGGGTACAGAACTGAAGTTGAGTACCGCGTTCCATCCACAGACAGATGGTCAGACTGAGCGTACTATTCAGACACTCGAGGACATGCTGAGAGCATGTGCCTTAGACTTCCAGGGCAGTTGGATTGACAAACTACATCTGATCGAGTTTTCATACAACAACAGCTATCATGCTTCGATCAAGATGGAACCTTTTCAAGCGTTGTACGGTAGACCATGTCGTACACCGCTCTGCTGGGATGAGTCGAGTGAGATGGTCATTATAGGGCCAGAATATCTAGAGCAAGTTAAGGCTGAAGTTCAGCAAATCAGAGAGAACATGAAAGCTGCTCAGGATAGGCAGAAGTCGTATGCTGATGTTCGACGACGAGACCTAGAGTTCGCAGTGGGCGACCAGGTATTTCTGCGAGTATCACCGATGAAGGGTGTGTTCAGATTCGGGCAGAAGGGCAAGCTGAGCCCTAAATTTGTTGGTCCTTATGAGATTACGGAGCAGGTGGGCCCGGTTGCTTACAGGTTGAATTTACCTGCTGACCTGGGTAAAGTGCATGATGTCTTTCATGTTTCACAGCTAAAGAAGTACATGCACCACCCCTCCCATGTGTTAGAACTGAGAGGTTGACTTTAGAACCGAATATGAGATCCGTGGAGACTCCTCAGAGAATCTTGGACAGTAAGACTAGGGACACTCGCCATAAGTCAGTACGACTGGTGAAGGTTCTCTGGTCAAACCAAGATGTTGAAGAGGCCACGTGGGAATTAGAGGATAAGATGAGGGCGAGTACCCTTCTTTGTTTACTGACTAGATCGTCTGTATAGGGTACGGGGCGTACCCCTTTTTAAGGGGGGTAGAGCTTCCTCGCTTTTGAGTTAGGAAACGAGCATATTTGTCGTTTTGTTTAGTCGTGTAAGATGTGAATTTGTGTAAGTTGCTACACTTTGGTGTTAAGTTTGAGTTATGTATGGTACTTAGGTATTGTATTTGTGGTTGACCTTCGAGTCTTGAGATGTGTGAATGTGAATATAAGATGTGGTGTAAAGATTAAGAGAATTGAGTACCGTGAATGGTTAAGCATATAAGTGAACTTTGGGGACAAAGTTCTTTTAAAGGGGGTAGATTGAAATACCCCAAACTTAGATATGTGGGTTAAGTGATTAATTAAGGTATAATAAGGCTAAAGAATGCCTTAGGAATATTTAAAACCATTTTGATCAAAGGAAATATAAGGAAACACCAAAGAGCAGTTTAAGCAAAACGTGCTCTAAGCTTGGAGAGGCTTGGGTGAGTACCCAAATATTGTTTTAAGACCTTAGCAATGTCCTAATGGTCATTTTAAATCAATTACCAAAGAAACCAAGCTTCTTGAAAATAAGTTAAAACACAATGTGCTTTAAGGAGTCTTAAAGCACGTTTTTGAAAATTGTCTTGTAAATGGGTTTGAATGGCTAAATGTCCATCATTACTCCTTAATTAAGATGTGTACTACTTAGTATCACATTAGGAGGTTTAAATCAATGGGAAACCAAAACATTTCACATAATGTGTGCCTTGTTGTATGAATAGTAACCAAAATAAGCTAGTTTGTAACATAAGTAAATATAAGTGAGTTAATTGACAAATAAGGGCTAAAGTACTCTTGTTACTTAATGGTGGCCGGTTTTTATAAGGAGGGGAGATGAGTCACAACACAAGATTGTAATATTAGTAAATAAGGGAGGGGATGTACTAGTCACTATTTGCTTTTAGAAACAAATATCTCACATTAGTCTCATCTCTCTCCTAACATCTTCATTCTCCTCATTCCCCACCGATTCTCTTTCCTACTCCCTTCTCATTAACATGAAGAGCACCCCCATGCTAGCTCCATCTTCTCTTGCACACATCTTGCTTATTTTAGCTTCAAATCCAAACAAAGTATATATTCTTCTTAGTTAGCTCAAGCTCCTTCTTTCTATCTTTTCAAAAATCCAAGAGCTTTGATTTGGTGCCAAGCCAAACCACCATTAGAGGAGGAAACTCAAGCTTGGAGACTCCATTGGCATCTCCATTCTCTTAGGTAAAGAAAGTGCAAGAAAATCTAGGTTTCCATCACTTTTCTTCTTGACCGAAAATGCATGCTCATGAGGCTTCATTTTAATGTCTTGTTATAGTTTCTTTCTACTCTTCAAAGGATAGAGGAGGTCCTTCTTGCTTCAAACCCAAGCTTTCCTTGAGGAACTAAGGTAAAACAATCAATTCAAAGCCTTAAAACACATTTTTAACCTAGGTTTTATTCCTTAAGGTTAGTGTGTTTTTTAGTGCTCATTAGAATCATTGGACATTATTTAGAACATTGGCAAGGAGAATTATATTGGTGACCGAGATTGGGCAAGAGAAAACTAAGGGGAAAAGCTTGTGAAGCTTGTGAGAAACAAGGTAAATACTTACCTTAAGGTGTTTTATTGTTTAAGGGGATGAGATTTAGATATGATAAGTTTAGTGTAGAGTTTACATTGGGAAGGGGTTATAAAACCTAGGAGAAAGAATACTATTACATTGAGAACATGTGACTAAGGAGCAAATGAGAAAAGAGTTAGTTAAACAATGTTGAGATGAATTATAAGAAGCATTTTATTTCAATGGGAGCCTTGTTGTGTGTATTCACAGGTTGAAGGCAAATATATGTGGAATTCAGTGGTTAAGATTATTGTCATTTAAGGGCCTAAGTGCCAAGCATTTTAAGTTTATGCACTATATGGTGATGTGGTGTAGTTTTAATGCATATTGTGTGTTAAGGTGTTGTGATGAAAAAGGAGTGATAATTGTTGTTGGATGGTGAAGAACCAAATTTGGGTGTAACAATATACTAGGAAACCTATGGCAAAATTTAGTGAAGAACCTAAGTGTTTAAGATGTTTTAAGGAGATTTCATGACTAAGGAAGTACTAGGAAGTCCTAGAGGTTGTCTTGACGAAAAGGGTGAGTTTAAGGTGTTCTAAGGAGTTATAATGACTTAGGCACCACCATGGAGGATTTAGGATCAAAAGAAGGTATTTGAAGTATTTAGAACTTAGGCAAAAGTTGGTAAACAATTAGGAAGGAAAAATGTGTAGAAGGAATGGAAGCTTAAGCTTGTGAAGGAAATTTAAGTAAATCCATAAGAGAGTTTCGATGATGAATGATGCTTGGGAGATGATGTTATAGTGATGAGAAAACATTTGGCATAGAGGTTACATTAGGTGTGAACCACCACCTAGAAACCTAGTGAAAAACATTATAAGAAGTTGGCATTATTACAAGGAAAACGCATAATGATTAGGGTGGATCTTGGTGAGTGATTTAATGTGTTTAGAGGAATGTTTAAGGTGTATTTGAGGTGCCTAAATGAGGTTAGAACATACTAGGATACATGGGGAGAAGTTTGGAGTTGAATGGGAATTTAAAAACAAAGGTCTGGAGCCGACCGGACTTGGGGACCGGACTTGCAAGCCCGGTCGAGCTCAGTTTACACTACCGGAAATGTTTCTGGAACCTACCGGACTTGGGGACCGGACTTACAAGTCCGGTCGGGCTACTGTTTTGTGAAGAAATAAGTTTCTGGAATAGACCGGACATGGGACCGGACTTGGCAAGTCCGGTCGGGCTTAAAATTTTCACGGGGAAAACTCTCGGGAATGGACCGACCTTGGGACCGGACTTGTAAGTCCGGTCGGGGTAGAATTTTTCGAACGGTAAATGTTACTGGAATGGACCGGACTTGGCAAGTCCGGTCGGTAAGTCCGGTCGAGCCTAAAAACAAAAAAAGAGAAATTTTAATTTCTAAGGATGTTAATTGGTATTAGGGTATGCCATTAGTAGGGTAGTAATGATTAGGACCCTAAGAACTTAAGCAATTAAGTTAAGATTAAGTATACACCTTAATGTTTAAGGTTAAGTTTATAAGGCTAAGTGGCAAAGGTTTAAGTGGGTGTTGAGAGGAGAATTTTAAGGACTAAGTAAGTTAAGTAAGGTGTAAATAACTAACGGCCTAAAAATGAATCGATGTTTTAGGTTTGTGAATTGGGACCCCGACGAAGGATAAACAAACAACGGTCGACGGTGAACGGTACAATCCTTCTTGTGACCTGCTTGCTAACGAGGTGTCCCTCGGCTTGTGTGCTACCTGTTTAATTGCTATGACTAAACAAGATAAAGCATGCAACCGGTATACTTGTTCTCGTTGTGTATGTGTTTTCTTTACACTAACCCACGAGACTTGAGGCGGTTACTAACTAAGTTTAGTACTTACTGAGTTTGGATTGAGAGCTAAGTATAATGTTTGTTGGTTGGTTAATACCTGTTAAGGTTTAACTAACACTTGGTGTGTAAGATTTTACTAACTGGAACTTGAGCGAGGAACCCGGGACTGACTGACTCCGGTCATGCATGCTAAGGAAAGGGGGACGGTATCTGAATCAGATCCGCCCTCTGCTTAAGGACTTGTCTTCGGACTTGTAGCCTAGAGCCGGTGCCGGCTCAGCTACGCTGGACTCCCGTCCAGGGTAGGTGGCATTAAGATGGTGCGGTGGGATCACCTAAATCCCAAGTTTGAATTAAGCTACAACCATTTCCTTTCATGGAACGGTTTGTGTACTGAGATTAGATAAGGTTAAGACTGAGGTGAGATAAGGAACTGAGGATGAGGAAATAAGGATTAAGGAGAGGGTTACTAACCCGTTTGATAAGGGAACGCTCGTGTCGTTCAATGTGTGTGAACTATCTGTTCATTATGAATTGTTGTTTATAGCATTTCATATTATGACTGTATTGTTAATCAACTTCCATGCTATCGACAATTAGTCGTCGTAGCCCCGTTAGCTTGGGGGCCATGAGGGGACGTACCAGCATTCGTGCTGACCCCCTTTGGGGGCTGTTTTTATTTTGCAGGTAAGCGTCCATTGAGGAGTCACCCTGAGAGTGGGGGTGGTTAGAACTTAGGATGGGTTGTTATTTTGTATACGGGATGCGCCTGTGCTCCCGTCTGTTTATATTGGAATTTATGTAAGATTATGTTGGTGACTTAGAAACTTAAACTCGGTGGTGTGGTGCTTCTGGATGGTTGTATGTTTTGGATAAGTGTTGTATTTTATAAGTACGGTATTTCCTACGATCGGACCGTGGCAAGGTCCCGGTAGTTACTCATTATCCACTGCGATGTTGTGTTTAAGTGTTGAGTTCGACGATAACCACGATTGGCTTTAGACGGGGTGTTACAAACCTAGCTAGATGTATTAGCTATGATTTGGGTTCATTATTAAGCCCACACCACACTTTTAACACCCCTAGAAATCGATCATACTGAGACATAAGTTTCAGAAACTGAAACATCAATCTTGTGTAAACTTCCATTCAACCTCTCCTTTTAATGTATTAAACTGCTTTCTAATTCCTCCCAAAGTGTTTACTCTCTTAGGTAGATATATTAGCAAGGTTCTAAGTTCATTTCCAGACCTATACAACCCTCTTGCCCCAACTGCATGACAGTTATACAGAGGCAACAATGTTACAGAAAAAATGTGAAACAGAATCGGTATGTTTCTTCCTCATTCCTTCCTTTAGTTAGTAGTTAACTGACTTCCAAACCTCCAAACGGACATACCAACTTAATTCACTCTTTTAGAAATGTCTTGGGTTCATTATTAAACCACTACAACACTCTTAACATTTCTGTAACTCGGCTATACAGAAGCAACCCCTTATCGAAAATCTGAAAGCAAAAACCTGTGCATTTCTCTTCATTCCATCTGTTAGGTTGTGAAACTGACTTCTAATCTTCCCCCTAAGTATTTATAAACTTCCTTAAGTGTGTTAGAGATGTTTAAGGTTCATTAGTAACTCAATACCACCCCTTATAACCCTCTGTAACATGGTATACAGAAGCTCACATTTTCAGGAGAACTATAAACTGAAACACTTCTCTTCTACCTCTTTTCTTTATTTACGGATTTGACTTTCAATTTCTTTCCCCAACCAGTTTCTCACTTACCTAAGGGTGTTGTCAAACTTTTAAACTAAAAACAAACCCCAACCAACATTGTTCAAGCTACCGAAACATCCAAATACTAACTGGAAAGAAACAGAAAAACTGAAACACTAAACTGGTGGGTTTTCTTCTATCTTGCCTTTTTGTTCCTTAATTTGATCTCTAGTTTCCCCTACATTGTCTAGCTACTTAGTTAAGTGTCTTAATACAGTTTTAACCTTAACAAACCCAAAGAAACAAGGAATACACCTCTGAAACCTCTTCATATAGAATTGGTAATGTTGCAGAAAAACCGAAAAACCTGAACTGTATAACCTCTTCTTTCTTCTATTAATTAAGCTGGCTGGTTTTTCTCTAGTATCCCCAGTTTATTTACAGTTAGCCTAACGTGTTAGAAAGCATCTAGATTGGTCATTGAGCCAATACAACTTTTAGGTTACTTATGAAAAGTTAGTATACAAAAAAACAAAAATTGCAGAAACTGAAACCAACTTCTGCACTCTGCTACTTCTAACCTCCATTTTAGTGTGTTAACTGATTTACCTAACACTACAAGGTGGTTTTCTACTTAGGTAAGTGGGTTGGCGAGTCTTTAGGTTAATTACTATCCCTACATAACCTTTACACTGCTTCAGAAATTGGATTATGCCAAAGTGAGACTTGCAGAATGTGAACCCATGTTTCTGCACCAGTTTTCCTTAGCTAATTTATGCAAAATTTTTCTGAACTTTTACCAATTCCTTACTCGTGGCTTTAGCTCTTTATACTTGCTGTTTATACTCTCAGATAACCAATACATCACTCATACAACAAAGTATAAGCTACTGAAAAGTCCTAAAACTGAGCTGGAAAAACTGAGAAGCTGAACATAGGACTGGTGGCTTTTTCATCTATCTTTCCCAACGGTTAATGCATCAGGTTGGGTTTTTAATTCTCCCACGGTGTTTATAGACTAGTAGGTGGATTAGCAATGTATTAGATTCATTATTAAACCAATAAGACCCTGATAACTCCGCTGGAATTTAGTTACACGGAAAGCAAACGTTACAGAATTCGAAATGGGTAACAACCTAAACTTGACAGATTTGTTTTGTTTTCAGACCATGGAATCAGTTTAGAGAAACTCACCACTTTAGTATCTTAGCTGTTTTCCCTTGTTGATCTTTGGCACACTATGAGAGACTCCAGCACCTTGGTCACTAGACAAGAGCTGAGGGAGGGTTACCCAGAAGTTGGGCTGGATCTGGAGCAACCCGAGAATAGTTTTGAAGAGCTTTACCTTCAGGTGTTGTTCCAACAAAACAGGACCAATCTTTTGAGAACTTTTTGGGTTCCTTCATGGGTAGAATTGCATGGGGTATTTATGCAAAACGAAAAGGAGGACTTGGGTGAGTAATGTGATGCCTTTTTCAGACACCGCAAGTGAAGACATGAGGACAAGTTGAGTTACTGATTTCCTTACCTTGCTATGGTTTAGAATCGGGATGTTTTTACTCCTGGTTTCCAACAACTGAAGCTCCAAAATGCGACAAGTACTGAGGGATCACAGGAGCTTGCGCCTACTGATGCAGAAAGGAGGTTTTCCACAACTGAAGCTCCAAATGCGACAAGTACTGAGGGATCACAGGATTGCGCCTACTGATGCAGAAAGGAATGATTCAAGAGTGGTTTTTTTTATCAGGAAAAAAAGAGATCAAAAAGCAGAAACACCGCAGCCATGAAGGCTTGGGCTTACCTTCACGCATGAGTAAACACAGAGGTTTATAAGTTTACTGCTAGCGTGGGCATGCAAGAGAGGTGAAGAATGCCTAAACAAGAATATTAATCAAATGACAGAGGCAAGGGGAGACTGAATGCAGAGACTAATTAACTGATAGTGGGTGAAAGTTTCAATGAGGAATTTATGGAAGTTTGGTGTGCTCAAATTCTGAGGCGTGAAAGTTTGAAAACAGAAACAGATTTTGATGCACATGTTGTTGCTTTGATTTCTTTTACTGAAATCAAGAATGACACCGGTTGTGCTTATGGTCTCCAAGGGAAATGTCTCCTTAATTACTTTTACAAAAACCCAAAATCATTAGCTCACCCCAACACCACAATCGGCACCAGTAGAGACAGTAACCATCTGTCTTTTTTTAAGTCCACACCAGTAACAGCATGGCATGGTGTTTGAGCTTCTTTTTTGTTTTCATTTTTTTTATTCAGGAGATGTTACAGTAAGCAAATGAGAGGATAAGTGATTAATGAGTGAACAGAGAATAGTGGTCTCAAGTTACAAGAGAATGGTGTGGAAATAATTCCAAGTCTCCTGTCATGATCTGAAATTGATGGCATCATGCTTGATTATGGTTTGAATTCTCCCTGTTTTATAATTTCGTATGGGATGCCTAGCAGTTTGTTTCTCTTTATAGATTTCTAGCACCTAGAACCACTGAATTGACAATATAGTGTAGCTATTCTATTCCCTTATGAATTCTCCTACCTTGTTATGCTATAAAATGCATGGAAGTTTGATCTCACAATTTGATAAAGTGAGGTAACAAACTGCCCACCAGTTTATTTGTTGGGTCTGAAAATCATGGATGTCCCTGGTTACAACCGGATTTAAATGCTTCATTGTGTGGCCATACATGTGGAAGTATATAGGGTCTGTTTACTCAACTTTCAAGAATGAGAAATTGCCCCAAAATTCTGGCTACATCCACCTGATATCGGACAACACAAGGCCCTCTTGGTCAAGTTTTTTTGTAGTTTGATCATCTTATACTTAGGCATAATATGCCTAGTTAGTAATATACTCATGTTAAGGGATAACAAGTAACTAGTGTGCCCTGTTAATACCACACGGCAGCACTTGTTTAATCTAATGTTTGCCCTCACTTGGTATTTTATAATACCATGTTAGCTAGTTTGTATCCTAATAATTAAGCCATGTGTTACATGTCCTTTTATGACTTTTCCATGTGTTAGTTCTTGATTTAGTGTGCTCTTGTTGTTTAGATATCTAGCATAAGGTACCTCAGACGTTACGCGTTATAAGTACTTATAACCATAAATCATGTAATATAACTTGTAACAATATTGTTATTTGTTCTAGGTGTGATCTTTATATAATAGCTAGTGCACAATTTATCTAGACTTCGTAGCATACTTTACTTTGCCTTAACATTTGATTTATCATCACTTTAGGTGGTAACATGTTGTCACGTTTTCGGACATATATATGTCCGCACTTAGTTTGATCGTTCATACGTTATTACATGTCCCGAAAGATGTAACACATTATTCTCGGATAATCTTCACGCGATTATGATTTTATGTACTTAATTGTTTAGGGGTGTTTCATATATGGTGTCATTATACTATATACATATAAACTCTAATGTTATACATATAGAAATCTTTGAATTCTTCAAAAATGAGGTCACGTGATCCCCCTTGCATCCGCCTAAGGCTCGGTGGTGAGTCTTTAAGGAGTAGCAGGCGGTGGTTGCAGGAGTGGCTAGTTTTTGTAGGGTGTTGATTTCTTCAGAGTAAGCGTATGGTGGGAGTCGCTGTAGCTGGCGTTGTTTTGTCGGGTGTAGCCGGCGTTGGTTGTTGTCGGACGTTGATTTATTGGTGATGGCTCTATGAGGGAGTCGTTGTGGTGTGTAGTCTGGGTGTTTTCGACGACTGGGGGTGTCAGTCTTGTCTTCTCTGCCAGCCTTCAGAGGTGGGGGTACAAGAACTGGGAGGCGGTGTATCTTTGTTGTTTTATTCTTGTTCGGGTGGTGGTGTTCCCCTGGGGTTATGTGGGTCGGCGTTTATCGTGCTTCTCGGATCTTCTCTAGGGGGCGGGCGGAGACTGGTTACGTCTAATGGTTGGTGGTGGCGGAAGTATTGCTCCTCTCTTTCGTTCGGTGAGGGGTAGAGCTGATCAAACCCAACCTGGCCCGACCAGACCTGAAAATTCCTCAAAAAACCGGGTTTGAATAAATTTCGGGTGGGCGAAAGAGGCGGTCATAGAGGGGAGGCTAGGGGGGCTGTAGCCCCCACCCCCCATTTTTAAAAATCTGTCAAATGCTCTTTATAATTTTTGAAAAACTACAACATAACATAAATATTAAAGAATGATAGTGTCAAATTTTTTTTGGCACCCTAAACAAAATTTCTAGATCTGATACTAGTGGGTAAGTTTGGTTAAAACACCCAGCCCGATTTAAAAACCGGATCGGGAAAAAATGCTCGGCTCGGCCCGGTCCGAGTTTATATATATGTTATTTTAATATATATATATATATTTAATTTCATTTTTATAATTTTTATTTAGAATTTTATTAATAAATTAATATTTTGTGTAGAATTTTATTATTTATTCAAACTTTTATTCAAATGTATATTAATTATTTATAAAAAATGAACAAACCGGGCTGGACGGGCCGGGTAGTGGCAGAGTAAAAAAAACCAAGCTTGGCCCGGCTTTGCCCGAAAAATAAAAAATCAGATTTGGCATTAGAAACAGGCCCGATAGGCCTAAAATTCTCCTAGCCCGACCTATACCCAGCCCTCCCACCTATTTGATCACCTCTAGACGGAGGAGTGGAAAGGGTTTATTCATTTTTGTCCATGTAACACCCCTTCTCGTAAACTCACCATAAATACAGACTCGGTACGACATTCTCAATCCTTAATACAATAGCACAATGGAAGATTACAACCAAACACTAACACGGGTGTTACCGCCATCACACACCAATGTGAGTAATGAAGCGTTCAAACCCACAACACAACTAACCACCATGATGACAGAGATAAAAACCATATACATAACCTCCTTTCATAATCAAAACCGTACAAGTGAGCAATCTAAGTACTTCTCAAAGTTTACAACCCTATTGTTTAACATAATACAATTCCAAATGTACAATAATGAACTACACGCTAACTACCCAGCGTCCCGCACTCCGGCTTCAATTTCGATCGAGCACCTGTAATATGTTGTTGTATAGGCGTAAAACACTGAATATGCTATTATATGATCCTCATGGTTCTGTAAACTCCTCAGAATAATTAGCCCAACTGATAACATGCAATTCTAATTTCATGTTGTTCTGTTTACGTGTAATTAAAATGTAAATGTGATAATTAAAACAACCAGCAATCTAACCAATAACCACACGAGAAATAGCATATTGAAACAATACATACGATTATACAATAACGGTACGAGAGTTGTTCTCTCTTGAACGGTTTCCATCATAAGGCCTTCAAGGCCCCTTTGTTTGCTATCCATGACTAAGAGTGTTCCTTAAGTCTCTTCTTCTCTTTAATTATCTTTCATTTAATTCTTGATGGGCGTCATGTTAGGACGACCAGCTTATATACTTCATCTTCCGGAGCAGTAGCTCTTGTGCACCAACAGTAGTGCCCTCTGACCAGGGATCCGTAGAGTCGTGGATTTCCTCATTGCCTATGTGAAGGCGTCTCAAGCGGTCGTAGCCATGCACCAACAGCAGTGCCCTCTGACCAACGATCATATCTGGCTCGTTGGATTTCCATGTCAAGTGGACCCGATTCGGTCGTCCTCTCTCCGGTAATCACCAATGCACAACCATGTAGTCCGTGACTACCCTGGAAATTTCTTGTCTTTAATTCTTTCCACCATATGATTAGGTTTGTAACCTTTACCTAAGATCTATGCTTAGGTTGTAATGAGAAATATTATCTAAGTGATAAGGTCTTTAACATTCACCTAAACTCCGCCTAGGTTACTCCCATGTTCGAGTATATCTATTCGTGAGAATGGTATCACCGATTCTCTGCCAAGTCATTTTACTTAGGTTAATTAAGGATAATATGATCTATGTCATTAATCATTCATACATGATTTGTTCCTTTCTATTATCCATAACTCGATTCGAGTTTATACACTGAAATTGCCTTAGTTCGAAAGTCATCGCGCACAATCAATATCATAGAATAACAGGTGGTTAAATTAGCATGCATATCATATCATATATCACACATATCCATCTTATCAAACATTCACACAAATATCCAAACCCGAGGAAGCTGATGAGTGAATAAATGAGCATGTTTTAGAGGTATATTCATGTGCTTTATCAATGTTTTATCAACACTTTTCATGCTCATTTATTCACTCTCTAGCTTGTTTTCCTCTAGTTTTGTGTTTTATTGGTGTTTTACACAACTATTGCTGAAACAGGAGGAATAACATATCTAGAAATAATTAGACGAAAGACGAACGCATGGGCGCAAACGGATCCAAAATCGAAGCTAAAACGAAGAAGATACAGCATGTTGAAGATTAGCCTGCCCACTGGACCGACGCAGAGTGGGTCAGTCGAATGTTCCGGAGGCCAGAAACGCTCGTTCCGGGGCCGAAATGGCTTCTGGACAGGACCAACCCACTGACCGACCCTAGGGTGGGTCGGTCGGACTTAAAAACATGATTTTCGGCTGCCGATATTGCTTCTAGACTTGACCGACCCACGGGACCAACCCAAGGTGGGTCGGTCGGTCGTAGATTTTACCCAGATCTGTCTTTTTAAAAGCAGAAAAAGAAGGAGAGAGAGAGGGGGATAGAGAGCCATGACCCATAACGAAGAAAAGATAGAAAAAGAGAGGAAAAAAAGGAAGAAAAAGAGGAAGAAGAATAAGGGAAAGAAGAGGAAGAACCCCCTCACCATTGAAGCTCTTCTTCAACCTCCTATGGCTATTTCTTCTCCTTTCTTTCTCATTTATGCTCTAATGGAGGCTTAACCTCCCTTGTAGTTTGGGATGGAGATTTTGCCCCAAAATCCCTAAAACTCCATTGTTGAATCTTGAACTAGTTTTTATGCTTTATTTTAGTCCTTGTGCTTAATGAAGATGATTATTGGGTATTTATGATCCTTAAACTTGTTACTCATGATTTGGGGATTTGTTTAGGGTTTGCCCAAATATCATCTACGTGTTAAATTGGTTGGTTTGGCCTACCGATTAGTTTAGCATTATTGTAGGATTCTATCAAAATGTGATTCTGAGATAGATACCTAAACCGTTGGGGACTAGAACAGTGTACTCTAATTCAATGATTTTGAGATTAGACTATATTGCAACTTTGATGGAACTTGAGCTTATTGTTGTCGATTGACCCGAGGCTTAGCTGATTAAGAATTTTGGTTAAATTGGTTAGGATTAGTAGGCCTAGATTAGGTTGCTAATTAATTAAGTGTCTCGTTGTTTAGCTATAAGTTCAAAGTTCGACAAATCCGTAGAAAGGGGAGGACAGGTGCAAAGATTCATCTCGAGTTACATCTATCCTAGATAGTTAGTTTTAGTGTTTATTGTTTTTCTTTTATTCTCCAATTACAACCCAAAAACCCAAAACTCCAATTCAAGTTTATGCACTTTTGTATATTTCTATGCACATTGACTAACCTTATAATTAACTAGATAGCCCCGAAGTCCCTATGGATACGGTCTTGTTGTACTACAATGATTAGGTTCACTGCTCATAGTTAGCAAGATAGTTTAACCACTGTTTTGTACACACATAAGCCCTCATGGACAGTCGGACCATACAATAACACACCTTACACTGATGAACAATGCTAGCGTGAAGCATCACGCTCGCCCACTATACCCTCTTGTAGCTCGTAGCTCGTATCTCTGGAATACCGCTAAGTGTTAATTTATGTAATCCAAACTGAATCGGTATTTCAACAACTACTAATCCCCTCGGTATTAACCCCGTGATTAATTTATCGTTGTTACTCAGGTTTTCAATTATTCGGAAATAGTTTAAACTATACTTTATTGTGTTATAATAACATGTGGCATTAGTTTACTTCTTATGATGTTTAACCCTTATAACATCCCATTTAATCATAGGTCATTACTCGGGTTTTCAATTATTCGGGATTAGGTTAAACCATACTTTATTGTGTTATAAATAACATGTGGCATTGGTTTACTACTTATGATGCAGAATCAGACTGTCGTCATAATTTGCTTTACAAGCTATTGAGATCGTATCGAACTCGCACTCAGACTCAGATTGTAAAGTGAGCTCCAAGTATTGTATTGATAAAAGGCGTACCCTATTACATAACTTATGGTTCCTATTTATAGGCTCTTCTACAGTGTATAACCGTTTCTGTGGGCATACATCATTCTAGAATATTCTCAGTCATACAAGGCTTTTTATGTAACTTTACCCTTCTTTCCGAATAATTACTCCCAACCCCTCGGAGGGGGTTTTGCTTTGCTTCGGAGGCGAGTGACTCTTAGCTCTTCGGAGAGGATTTTTGCTTTGCGTCGGAGGCGATTACTCCTCCGCAGTCTGTCCGTGGTATAGCTTTCTTGTCGCAAGGGTCCGTTCGTTGGAGTCGGAAGGGGGTTTGGTCGGAGAGAGTTCCATCTGTTGTCTCCGCAGGCAGCATGTACTCTTCGCTCAGCCATTCGGTTACTCCGTGTGGTGGAACTCCACTTCAGCTATATTTACCCATATTTATGTACACAGTTCACACACTATTGAGATTGATGAAGTTGGCTATATACAATTCTCGCTAAAACGTTTCAGAAATAGACCAGCGTAATGTGAAGAGATTTTTAGAGATATAAGGATATAAGTGTTGCACAAATTAACAACAGAGGAAAACTCTGTACAAGAATTTTAAGTGTTACTCTAAATATACGTGGTTAGGTTAAATTATATGTAAAGCAGAATGCTCATGTGGAACCAAGTTGTACCAGACAAGTCAAAATATGATCTCTTGTTTCATTTTTCATTATGTCTTCTTACTAAACTAAGATACATTCACGGAAGATGATGATACATGGGTAGTCTCACAATGCATTTTTATATTGTACAGACTAATACTAAAAAAAACTATACCTAACACTCTCTAAATGACTTCATATTCATCTTGGAATGTCACTTCTGGTGATAGTAGTTCCTTTGCACAAACTTTCAACTAATATTTTTCCTCACATACCAACTAACTTTTGACAGCACGAATCAATCTGAGCCAGACTCATATAAATTGTTTTGATAATTATGACATTGCCTTGTTATTAAGAAAAAAACACCAAGTTACAAGCCTATAGGTGATATCCCCTACCTCCGCCTCCTTTCTGCCTCGTTAAAACCTTACTGGGCAAACCCATTGGGAAAAATCCCAGCAAGAAAAAGAGTACAGTCAGGTTTTGGATCCCCAGTCACCTTTGTTACGAAACAATTCAATCAGTAATGACAACTAGCTACTGCAGTAAATAAGCTAAATTGCTACTCGCACCCTCCATCCCCAAACGGCATACTTCACCTTTCTCACTATTCCCTCAGGCTTGTAGCCGGACTCCCATAAATAAGAAGACAAATCTTTAAGTAGCAGCACGTCCAACTCCACGAGACATTTTCTCAGAGTTCGCTGCAAAATAGAAAAGTATAGGGAAAATTACATCCTCCACCCATGACGTTTGGTGAAATTACACACCCCACCCATGAGGTTTCAAAATTACTTTGCCCACCCATGTGGTTTCCGCTATTTTACACCCAGCAACTTTCTAATATTTGATCAACTTAAAAGATGGCTTAATATTATCCAAAATTGATTAAACTTTACATGATGCTAAGGTGTTATTTTTATCCAATATCAAATCAAAGTTTTTTATATGACTTGTGTGACCCAATGAAAATACGATTACATGTCACATGTTTCATTGGGTCCCACAGATCACATATGAGCTTAAAAAATTTTGGATTTCCTACTAGATCATAATATAACACCTTAGCATCATCCATGTAAAGTTTATCAATTTTGGATACCATTTAACCATCTTTTAAGTTGATCAAATATTAGAAAAGTTACTGGATGTAAAATAATGGAAACCACATAGGTGGGCAAACAATTTTTGAAACCTCATGGCTGGGGTGTGTAATTTCGCCAAACGTCATGGGTGGGATGTAATTTTCCCAAAAATATATCATATAACCATATATGTATTTTTCTATTCAGAATATAGATACGACAGAAGCACGACAATTTCACAAAACCTATATACTCGATCTAAATTAATATTTCATTTGGGGTTGTTAGATATAGGTAGAGAGAAAAGAACAGAAACTTACGATGGTAATAGTGAGGAGCAATTTCAACAAGCCATTCTGGTTTTAATTCAGTGACCTGAAATATTCCACTGCATAATTAATCCCCAGATCCTTCCCAAATTAAAACACAAATGACAAAAATACGCCTAACATATGCAACTGACTATAGAAACTTAGTTTCTAAAGAACGGCAAGAACCGGAAAACAGCGGCAAAAGAATGCAAAACAAACCTGACGCATATACTCCTTTGTGGTTAAAACCAGCTCATGATAGATGACCCATCTTGGTGGAGGTTCCATCTGCTCATAATTATAGAACAACGTTCAGAGACCAAAAAAAAGTGCGGCATACACTCCAAGATATGAGAAACAGATAGATCTTCTAAATCATCATCATCATTGTTCCCCAATGTCACACGATTGAGTTATAAATATTACAATAGACCTTTACCAAAGTCCTACTAAAAAATAAATATTACTCTGAGGCTATTCATCTTCCCGATACATGTCCACTCACTAGAAGGTAAGATCGCCTGAGCCAAACCAGAACTGGGATGCAGGTGGACGGTCTGAGGATATTTGACTGTTCGATATGAACCACTTTTCTGCAACCTTGCAGAGTGAGGGAAGAAGCCTGAAACAAGAATCAATTACAATTTGTAGTATCATTAGACAAACCCATCGACTAATATAACTCCTAGCTATTGCTAGCACACCACAGAGACCGACAATATTCACCTGCTGTTATACACTTCTTGATTGCATCCAGATCATTGAGGCTGGAAGTCATCTCAATTTCAACTCTTTCCAGAAGGCCTTCCAACTGGTCTCTAATATCTCTTGCACGTTTCATGCTTCTAACCTATATGCACGTTTAAAAAGTGTAAAAACTCACAGAGCAATCAACAGTAAAGAGTTTCATGGAAACAAAAACAAAACCATGATTCAAATTATATAAGTCATTTAGAAATCAGCTAGTTGACTTACAAACGAATGATATAAAGAATGACAAAAAATCAATGAAATTGAGATAAAAGTTGTACCCGAATGTAATTTTCATAACAGAACATTGTTCCGTAGTCACATGCTTTCCAATCATTATAGACCTGTGGCAAACACAATGAGTAAATGTTAAAAACAAAGGAAACCAAAGACTCGCGTACTACCATCGAGAAGCAGCATCCAACTAATTTCCAAAATAGGAAGTGTGGCTTCAATGCACTTAGTCTATCATTGCAAATCTCAAGGGGAAACTCCTACTGCCTGGAAGCATGTCTCGAAATTCAAGATTATGGCCAAAAGACAAGCTAATATTTTTCCATTTCGAGCAAAGTGAAAGCCATACATCATTGCCTTTATCAACATCAACAGTCAAATAACTTGAAAAAGCAAAGGCCGCACCATGCTATTCCGACTTCAGCATCATCTCTTACAGCCAGAAAAGATTATCAACTGAAAGTGATGCTAAAATAATTATAGGTTCTGAGAGCAGTAGAAAAACCTAGCTTAAACAGTACCAACAGCCTACAGAATCCTGATCATAGAAAAAACATTCAAAGTCATAAATCAACCAAGAAGTTCCCACATTTAAAAATTTTCTTAATCAAACTCTTTTAATTGGGAAAACCTCATGCCTGTAAACACTGGAAAAGACGAATGAAGTTTCTAATTTCAAACACAGTCAGAAAGGTTGGCCAACTGAAAAATATAGGCCGCGGATGCTCATGCTACTTCAAAAAAGTGAAAATTCTGCGGTCATAACTGAAAGGGTAGGTCTGCTTTCAAAAGATGGACATGATATTTCTTGAAAACAGGTAAGACCAAAGACACGACAAATAAATGAGAATAGAAGTCCCACATTATCAGCAAAAAGTCAACACTGCCATCAATAGAAGAGTCGAGATATCAACAGACACATAGGAAGATTTATCTTCGGTTCATCTCAAGACAGAAATGTCAACAAAAAAAAAATAGTCGAAACCAACATCCCCCCTACTTGTATGGGGCTCAGACCTTTCAACCAAGGGCTACACCCTTGGCTGAAAAGGAAATTAGACTTTTCAGCAAACCAGAAAATCGTAGATCGTATAAAAACACCAACCTCAATAAATTTCATCTGTCAGGCTCAAGATCAAATAATCAATAGAATCCCCAGATAATGAAAAGTCCAACACATAATTATCCCAGGAAGCGGACGTTAAATTTATTCAGAATCAAATATTATTAAGTCAAAAGTGGAATAATAAACAGTAAATAAATGTAACCAACCTTAAGCAGAGCAATATGATCTCCAACGTTGCCCTCGTGAAATCTCATCCTTGCAGTGTCTGCGAGGACCTGCTTATCCTTTGGACGATAAAAAATTGAGCTTCCTATTGACAGCATAGCAGCAATTGAGATAACCTCCTCTGAACATTTATATTTATCCGAAGCAACTATCACTTTGGAAAGCATAGGATCAAGAGGAAACTCTGCCATTCTTCTTCCAACTTTAGTCAACTCCCCAAGTTTATTAAGAGCACCCAACGCATACAACAGTTCAAGTGCCTTAAGTAGTGCCTCTGAAGGTGGTGGATCCATGAAATCAAAATGCAACAAATCACGAATGCCAAGACTCTTTAGAGTCAACACAACATTTGCAAGATTGGTCCTTTGTATCTCAGGCATGGTATTGTCCTCCAAATCTTGGTTGTAATGGTAAGCCGTATACAACCTGAAGCATTTACCAGGACCAGTCCTTCCTGATCGGCCAGCCCTTTGATTAGCTGAGACCTTGGAGATAGGGTTTACGAGTAATGAATCCATCCCTGTCCTTGCATTGTATGTTTTTATTTTGACAAAACCAGGATCAATGACATACTTAATCCCATCAATTGTTAGAGAAGTTTCTACTATATTTGTAGCCAACACAACCTTTCGAGCCCCTTCAGGTGTCGGCTCAAATATTTTGGCCTGCAAATCAGTTGGCAGATTAGCATAGATCGGGCATATAATAAGCTCAGCGATCTTGGTTTCAAGGCCCCTAGTTCTATGCTTCAAAATTTCTTCAGCTTTTTCGATCTCCTCTTGACCGGTCAGAAAAATAAGAATATCACCAGGCGATTGGGTCACATGTATTTGCAAAGCAGTAACAACAGCTGCATCCAAGTAATCGGTTCTGGCGCTTTTGTGTAATGTATCTCAACAGGATACCGTCTCCCTGGTATTTTAAAAATTGGAGCAGAATCAAAATAGTCACTAAATTTTTCAGCATCAAGCGTGGCACTAGAGATGAGCAACTTTAGATCAGGTCTGAAATGAGCAACATCCTGTCAACAAAAGATAGCAAAAAAAAAGGTCATGCGGCTTGCCCTTAAAACTTGATGAATTTCTTATTCAGTGAACAAGAAAGCAATTGTTTCCCACCTGTGACCAGCAGATAATATGACCTCAGCGCTAGTGATGGGATTTAGAAAAGAATACAAAATGGGAGTTGGGATGGGTAAACTTAATTTGCAAAATATAGTTGTTCAAGATGTAGGACTTTGATAATATAATCAAACAAAAGCCAAGAGAAAGACAAATAAAGCAAAGGAAAGATAAAGGGTTGTAATCATCCGCAAAGACAATGAATACAAAAGACTTTCACAAGAAGAGTGAAAAAAGCTCAAAGGAATTTTATTACCTTCACTAGTCCAAATAATATATCAGTTGAAAGCGTCCTTTCGTGGGCCTCATCAACCATTATAACACTGAAAAGATTAGAAAGCATAATGAGAGAAACCCATAGAGGTACTATGACAAATCAGGCAGAAGAATGATACCAGCCCACCTATAAGCAGCAAGGTCAGGTTCACCTAAGAATTCTCTCAACAACATCCCATCTGTCAAGTATTTAAGAATTGTCTTCTCTGATGTGCAATCTTCAAATCGGATAGAGTAACCCACCTGCCAATCATTATGTGCATGGTCATCATACTTGAAGTGCAGAAACAGTAACATTAAAGGATGATACCAATGTTACTGCCCAAATATGTCAACCAACAAACAATATGAACACCAAAAAGTAGTCCACAAAAAGTACTATGAGGTTTCATGGTTCTATGTCGTGCAGAGACGCTGAAATGCCATCGCTGTACCAAAACATAAGGAGACTTGGTCTAGCATTGTATATCGACCATGATGCATAGCAAGCACCAATATATGCGGAAGACAGTGTTTATGTCCGAGTGTATATACTTCAACATATCATCATATATAACTAACACTTCAGAAGTAAAAAGTTTTGAGTATACTGCTATCTTGAGAAGCAATCATAAGAATTCAAAGGTATGGTGAGGGTATAAGCAAAAAAAGTAATAACAAGGTTCTAAAACGATAAGCTTTCTAGAGAACAGTAATAAACATTCTTACTGAAGTAATGCAAACTGCTCCATTTGTGTAAGCAAACCTAATTAGACGGGAAATATCACATAGTAAGAATTGTAATTCTAGACCAAGTATAATCCCTAGATCCATTCCTAGAGGTCATGCCCATGTCATATAACCGACAGTCATGTGACTGTATCAGTTATTAATATCCTCTTAATATACCTAGATATATTATCAAATCTTACAACATAACAATTATTTTATCTTACATAATTCCTTCAACTAAACTGACACTCGTTTACCCTTCTCTCAGGTTTAGAGAGCTTGAATGTAGGCCTCAACTAGATCATGATAAGTATAAACAAAACAAACATTTACAGCAGCATGACCCTCGAATGGAGAAGAAAATAAGTGCACCCATTCTACACTTGGGAGAGTAAATGGTAAGCGGGATTGTGCAAGGAGGATTCAGAAGACAGAAGTGAAAGAGGTCTAGAGAAAGATAGGGCAGAAGAAAGCAATGGGACCATATAACATATAGATAGAAGTTTGAAAGAGCTTGGGGGAGAGCGGGATCAACTGGCTAACAACTTTCTTCAACAAGATATGGAATAACAACAAGATTCCAATGAGTTGGCGAAAGCGTACTTTTATCCCCTTATGTAAGAATAAGGGTGATGCCCATGAGTGTGCCAACTAAAGAGGATTAAGCTTATGAGTTGTACCACAAAACTCTGAGCACGAGTGATTGAGCAAAGGTTGAGTATGAAAATTTACAAAACTAATTCGGCTTTATGCCATGTCGACACCAAGGCAATTCACCTTCTTAGACAACTTATGGAGATGTATCAAAACAGAAACAAGGATCTACACATGGTGTTCATAGACTTGGAAAAAGCATATGATAGGGTACCACAAGAACTCCTCTAGAGGGTGTTAACTACGAAAGGCATGTAAGTATATCAACATCATCATAGATATGTATGAAGGATGTACTATAAGTGAGCGTACTAGTGTAGGGAGAACAAAAAGTCCCCATTACCATTGGGATACACCAAGGGTCAGCTTAAAGCCCTTTCTTGTTTTGCATAGTCATGGATGAGATCACCAGCCGATTCAAAAGGATATACCATGGTGCATGACTGCGGATGACATAGTGTAGATTGTTGAGTGTGGAAGACATGTGAATGTTACATTGGATGTGTGGACATGTTAGCAAAGATCATATGAGGAATGGGACAATTAGACAAAATGTGAGATTAACAATGATTGAAGTGAAGATGTGTGAATCTCGTTTACGGTGGTCTGGACATGTGAGTAAGAGACCAAGGGAGACACCGGTTAGACGTATTGAGATTTGGAAGAGAAGGGAAGTAGAAAAGGGAGAGGAAGACCAAGACAGACATGGGTTAGGGTGGTCAAGAAGGACATGTGGCTACTTGGGGTAGATGAGAGAATGTCTTTAGAGAGGGTGGAATGGATAAGACATATTCGAGCGGTTAAATGTGTGATATTGCATTGATTTTCTTTTGTTCGCCTTCATCCGCTCTCAATTGCTAGATATTCTCATTACTCAACTTTAGATCTCTTTTATAACCTAGTTTTCATAACCCCATTATCAACTGTGTGTCTTGAGAGAGAAGGAAAATTGCATAAGTTTCAAAGCCTAAGGCTATGATGATATGATAGTGTTAAGATATTCTTTGAGGAAGACCAGGTTAAGAATAAAAGAAAATACACAGCGTACCTCATGGCCAAGTTTTGTTCCCATCTCCTGAGAAACACGAGCAGAAACACTCATTGTTGCCACCTTTCGTGGCTGAGTGCATCCGACCTGCATATTGTGATTAGAGGGTTAAGGTTAAAATTCAAATCTTTTACCTGATTATATTACAAGGCACTCATTATGTAATCAGAATTTTGATCACATAGGGGGTGTTCGGACTTCTCATCATAAAGCTTGGTTTATAAACTTTATGGTAAATGCTCCTCTAGTTAACAATGTTAACTTGACAAATGTACTCTAGTTAACCTATACACCAATTAAAAAGTGACATTTGTCTGAGCAAAAGTAGCTTAAAGCACTGCATGGCAGATCGCCAATATCGAACGCGGCCATATTTCTGCATCAATCAACACACTTATAAATAAGCCCCTGAAGCAATGATACTAAATGAAAAAAAGGGTCAAACACATTAAAAGTCAATAAATACGAGGTCCAGGATGGCTAAAGTTTTTAGTAACTAGTTGCAATTTATTTCAAGTGCTGAGCCGGAGGTAAGAGGTTAAATTTCAGTCAAAGACTAGAACCAGCTTATTTGATGTGACAAGAATAAAGGTCAGAAAAGAAGAGATAGACAAAGAAACAAAATAAACTGTGGGTCTTTCATTTTTTTACTATAAAGATGCTGAGTTGAGGTCCGGATAACGGATACACCCAACTGGATGCCTATGCTTCACCAGCATAAAGATGATGTTTTACATGAATAAGATTACAGAGGTAATGCAATTTTTGGAGGAGACTTCCACTAAATCACCCAACTGGATGCTCTATGCTTCACCAGCATAAAGATGATGTTTTACATGAATAAGATTACAGAGGTAATGCAATTTTGGAGGGAACTTCCACTAAATCAATTTCAAAGTGCATGCCAGGGAGAGTGAGAAAAGAGCAAAGAAAGGTAGAGCAGAATACACATCATTCCCTTTTTGGTGTACCCAGCTTCATAAAGATACTGGGGGATCTGAGTTGTTTTCCCTGATCCAGTTTCTCCAACGATAATAAGTACCTATATATAAAACGAAAATAAATAAAATACACAAGTATCCTTGCTATGCAGGAAGGTGCAGACAAGAAAAGAAAATACACCAGCGCAGACAAGAAAAAATATACACCAGTGCAGTCGTAAAACACAAACCTGATACTGGTCAACAGCTTGCAGTAGCTCATCCCTATAGGGGTAGATCGGCAATGTTTTTCTATCCTCCTGAACAAGATTGGAGAAGTTAGTGAGATAAGAATCAACATATCAGTCTTTTTGCATCCTCACTAAGGTGGCCGTTCGATGGCTGCAGCCCAAATTGTCACATGATTAATGTGGCATTAATCTGAGAGTTAAAAGCCCACATTAATGTATGTTTTCCTAATGTGTTGTTCGTTTGGGGCGATTACATTTTGCTAAGCAATCAAGAGCAAAATACAAAAATACCCGTCTTCTTGCTCGCTAATTGTTTCCGAAACTTCTCATATCCTCTCTCTCCCCCTCCAATCTTCAATGCTCTATCTCACTTTTCACATTTCTGATTCCCAGATTCACTTCAAGTCTTCAATTTGAATTTTCAGTCGATTTCATCCTCCATTTTTGATCGACACTGCTCTTTTCCAACCAAATTCATCTCTATCCTAATATCATTCCAACCTCCTTAGACCTTTTCCACCGTGTTAAGTTACTCTACGGCCTACTAATGATGGTGACTCAAACTAGCAATTATCTCAAACGGTCCTCCACCGCTCAGTCATTAATTATACTCCCCACCCTCTTTCCCTTCTTCGGAGCAGAAATGGTGCTACTCATTCATGGCAAAAGGCAGTACAGTTGTACGAAGTAAAAAGTTAAAAAACATAGAGGGTATACTTGTAAACACTACTAACTTAAACCACATCTATTCTCCAAACGCAGCAAATCAAATCTTTATCATTAGGTTATATGGGCCACAATACGCGGCGGAAAAGTGGCAAATAGCTCAAACGTCATGTCTGACATAATGATTAATGCTGCTTTTTGCACATTTCCCACATTAATCCTGTTATCGAACGGGCCCTAAGAGCAGCATCACACATTAATGTAAATAGGAGACGAAAAGAAATATAAGGTATAGCAAATTCAACTCAAAACACTCAGTAGAGAAGCAAGAAAGAATAAAGGTGGGAAGGAGAGAAGAAAGCCATACATCATCCAGGTAAACTATATATGAATCTCAAATACACAACAACCTTAACCAAAAGTGCAACAGAAACTTCAATATCAACCACAAAAAGATTATTGAGCTGAAAGTACTTGCCCTTAAAAGTAATTGTAAAGATTAATAGCCCTAGTAGCAACAATCTGAATATTCATCTATGCCCTCTCAGGCGAGTAATCCCTCTTCACTAATCCCCCCCCCCCCAAAGCACATTAAACAAAACCATTATGCATAACTTAAATGTGAATCAAATCTAGCTGCACTATACCATAATGAATAGGCGCAAAAGGATGCAAACTAACAATAAAGCTTATAAGCTGTAGACAAACTGAAGCTTCTCAAAAGCAGACCGGGCTCTGGATCCCTCAAGTGACTGGGCCATTGTGTCATCCTCAAACTGCAGAAGTAAAATATTAATTTTCAGTTAAAAAGAAATGCAACAAAAAAAGAAACATAAACTCTAAAAGCAGATCATTTGCTCTACTTCTAATGTACCTTGTCTCCATCCATAACGGAAGCCTTGATGAATTCAATCTGGTCCTCGAAAACAAATCTAAACCACCAATAATCATCATGATTAATTTGAAACAGAGGTAGAAACGATTTGGAAGGAATTAAAGGAAATAGAAGACTTACTCGTATTCCTCCGCCTTCTGCTTCTTGTCCTTTGACCCAAATTTAAGTGTGGCTTTCCCTAAATTATATTTATGTTAAATTAGAAGATAATGATCTTGGAAGAGGGCAACCACGTTGTAAAAAATTTTATGTAAAAGGTCTACCAGTTTGGTGATCTTCCCATGCCTCTTGTTCAGCAAAACGGATTCATTTTAGCCCCAGACTCTCCATCCCTGCCGGATATTCAGAAAGATTTTTATTCAACCCACAGATAAAAATAGAAACAAAAAACATGTCTCAAGGTGTTCAGATTTCAAAACCTGTAACGCTGAACAGCTACGGAGAATCTCTTTCTTGATTTACTCTACCATCAACATCATAAGCTTCCGGCATCCTATACTGTATTCATGTATGCAAAACAAAATATTGTTAGAAAATCATTGTTAAAAACGCTCAGTCTATTGTTCAGAGACTACAATAATAGATTTCTAACAATCTCTACGGTGATCTTTTTAACAATTATTAGCCGATCGAAGAAAAGATGTACACAGATCTCAACTAATCATGTCCAGGAAGAAGTTCATTCCATTCGAGAGAAAACTTTCACAGTTCCCAAGAGTATTATTTTCCCAGGTTGCAATGGTTTAAGTAATACATGGCATCATCTTTATCTTAGTCAAAGGCATCCTCAACACTATTATTGGTACACTGCAGAAAGCAAATGAAACCTTACAATCGAGGATCACTTAGTCCAGTGGATAAGACACCTAATAATATGACAAGACTATCAACTCAAGTCAGAAAGTTAATGGAGGTGATCTTCCAAAATAAAGCACTAAAGTCAATAATCCACAGATGAAGCAGCCAAATTAAGAAAGTTTACCCGGATTATTTCACTGGCATCTTCTGTCTTGTGTTTATCTATGGCTTCAAATAGTTCTTTCTTGTACCTGACATTATAAAAAAATCAACTTGAGCTCCTTAAAATGCATGCATCTTTAACCTATCGATACAATTAAGAGAAATTAGAAGCATGCAGATTCACAACTATGCCTCGAAGTACTTATTATCACTTGACAAAGCACAATTATGTTAACCCCTTGGTACCCAATGCACTTTTACTGTTCAGAGAAAATATGAGAAGAGAATCCCACTGCTTCACTGGTGCGGAAGCAGCAGTGAAAAAATATCTGTGAGGAATTAAAGGCAGAATAGAAATATAATAACAAGATGTGTACTGTAGCAAACACAAATGATCATAAAACAAAAGAAATCCAATTAGACAAATCTGGCCACTCTTGTGGATTATTAGGCCTCTTACTAGAGATAGGAAGAGGAGATAGGTTGTTTCTATCATTTGGTATCAGAGCCGTTCTTGGGCGTGAGAGATCTAAAAAAAATGGAGAATAGAGTGTTGTTGATCGAGATTTTGAGCGTATGGAGAGAAGGTTGGGAGAGATGCTTGTAATTGCCAGACATGGCTTCCTATCGGACGCAAATAAGGATCAGTCAACTCTAGATTGTACTGATTCGGATGGGGAGTGTGGTTATCAGGTCTGTCATCGATCGAAGTTCATTGCAGAAAAACAGGGACGAAGCGGCTTTACTTGGGATAGAGAAAACGGAAGCCGGACGCCTGGAAGCGGGGATGGAGGATTCAGGAGAGGTATGTACGACTGAATCGGTGATTCCGATTGCCAAAAAGAGATCACCAAGAAGCCTTTCATTCCAGAAGTGGAATTTTCAAGACGGTTGGGAGAAAACATTGATTCAAGAGTCAGGTAAAGGGAAAGAAGAGAGACAACAGGAGAACGGAGAAGAGGAGCTGGTGGGAAGAAGCTAAATCAAACAGAGAAGTTTGACAAAAGAAGAAAGCAGCGAAAGATTTTTAGAATGAAGGGGAAAGAAAGAAACGGAAGAAGAAAAGGAAAAGGGGGATGATGGAGAATAATCGATTATGTGTTAGTCTTAAGAGAATTGGGGATTTTGAAAGAAGGAAAAGAAGCAAAAGCTCATTCGAAGAAAAGGCCCGTTTCAAAGTGGGCTTATCCTTTTTTAAGCTAGCTTAATAAAGAAATCTGGTTGATTTATTTCCCTAGCTTATTCCTGCTACTACAAAAATGTGTTCGTTTCCAAGCTTCAATTGTTCACTCTTCTTTTTGCATCAATGACAAAAAAACTACCCCGAATCTGCTGCCCTAATATGCCCCTCTCTTCTTCATTTGCACCACTTGCTCGCTTCTCCTCTGTGGACTCGTCTTTCTTCTTCGCTGTATCTGCTAGGATTTCTTCACACTATTTACGCGAGGTAAGTATGCTAACGAGTTTCAGTTGCTGAATCATTTTTGCATTACTCTTCCGTTCCTCAACGCTACCGTCGGTTTCCATTTCTCATCTCATTCATGTCTGTGATGAGCGCACCAGGAAATTACCGGGAAGCCAAAACACATATGCTGTCAGCACGTTCAGTAAGTTCCCATACATCATTGGTTGATTCAAGTAGCTTCGTCTGACCTTTTGATTATCAAAATATAAAATACATAAACCAACAATGTTGAAGCGTTACATATTGTGGGTTTATCGTTTTTTTTGGTAGTGTTATGTAGTTGAAGCGCACAACAACCAATCTTACAGAGGTTATAGGTCTTCTGTTTGCTGTTACAGGACTTCCGCTATTGACACAACGCTCAACACACGTCCTAATCCATGTTGATAATGCTAAGTAGGTTTCATTTGGTTTTCTACTGTCCACAAGTCTAACCTTTGTTTAAATGTAAAATTTCCAGTCTTGCTCAAGTGGGCGAAGCATCAACGAACTAAACACAATGTACATCAACTGTGACTGTCAGTTGAAGTGCATGTTGCTGATTTCATACCAAAATGAGAATTTCGGCCGACTTTTTTTCAAGTGCAAACTCATGTGTTTCTTTGAATGGTGGATGCTGTGAACAGACCCAATGATCCCAACAATGCGATTGTCAACACTGAAGGGGTTGTCCACAAGTGCAGCGAACCAAGTTAGGACACTAATGAACATGGTGAGAAGCAACACCCAGTCTCTTGATGCAATCAAGCATACTGTGAGGGCCATCATGAATAAACTGGATGCTACTGAGATACTTGAAGATTCTGGTGCAAAGGATATGGAGAGTGTAAAATCGATGTTAAGAAATCTGATGATTGGAATTTATCTGCTGTGCTGCTGGTAATTGTTTAGCCTGTGAAGTAATGGATGTTCTTAGTAGGACAACATGGGTTGTAACTATGTGTCATAGTTAGTGGCTGCTGTTTAGTTTATGTACTTTGTTTGTGTTGTAGTTGTTTTTGGTAAGAAATTAAATGTTGAAGCACCAACTTTTTGAGATGTGGGGAAATGACATAGGGTTGTACTTTTTGGGGTGGCAGGGTTCTCAACCTTATGATGGTGTATGGTAGGTGGTAATCCACCGCATTGGTAGTTATCTTAGGTTATGTTAGTATGATGAAGAAATTTCTGATGATAGGGTTGTACATGATAAAGATCTGTTATATGATGGCAATAGTATTAAAGTGTTATGGCAGATGATGCTGTCATTACACTTTGTATTACAGTAGGTTGTTAATGTTTATTAGTTCATTCATCTGTAACTATTTGAAGTACAGTGTGTAATTCGGCCATTGCATGAAAAACATCCTCCCCCTATCTGAAATAAGCAATACTCTGATTGGCACTCCTGACTCTGCAGCATTGGCATTTACTGCAATTCATTTTAGGTGGTTTTCCATCCCATCTGTTGCAGGTACTTTACAAACCTAGGGTCCATTAATACCTTTTAATTAATGTCTACCAAACAATGCTTTGGCATGTTGTTTGTGTATATAAAGGTTTGCCATTCTACAGCAGGACCACATCTGCACTCCTCTGTCGATTTTAAAGTCTGAAACCAACCATTTTGATCCATCTTCTAACCAAAAATGGACAAGGCAAGAAGATACCCTCTTCTTTTCCTTCATCTCCTGTTATCTTGTTGTCATCTGATGACAGTGACTCTGATGAGAAAAGCACAAGGGTTGAGGCTGTGTTGCCCCCAAACACCAACCCTATTTTTTTTCAATCCAATGGAGAAGAAACGTAGTCGTTTTTTAATGGATGATGATGATGTTGACTTACACCCACATTGTGGAAACACTTTCTATGCAGGTCCAGCATTCATGCAAGCAAAATAACCCCACCTCCTGGCCAACCTCGTGGGACAACAACAGTTAGCCGCACTGGGGTGATTACCTGGCAGCAGAATGTTGGTGTGAGTAGCAGGCCAGACAAGAAGCGCAGACTACAAATCCCTTCACCCCCATCTTCACCATATTCATGGTTAGAAGATTCGGAGTCCTCCAGTAATGACCATTCAGTCAAGAAGATAATTTCTGATTGAATGTAATGTTTAATATATCGTCACAAGTAGAATTTGTGGCTCACTTTTGGGTTAATTATGGAAGGTGAAAAATGCTTTGCTTTTGTGTTTATCACGGTAGATATCCTACTACTACACCAGTTAAGTACTACTAGCAATCTTTAGAAGATGTTTCACTGTTAGACCTTTGGAGTACCAAGGTTATCTTTCTAGTATTTTGACGATATTTTGCGGTTTAAGAAGAGTAACTACCTTGTACTCAAGTTCTACCAATGTTAATGAAAAACATGGATGTTCTCTGGTGAAGTAAACATATATAATTGAGCTTGAAAAAGGCACATGAAATTACATCACGGTTGCCAGAACAAAAAGAAACATCATATGCATACTGTTGAAATTAAAACCATTCAACTTTCTCCCATTACAATCCAACATTTTCCAGACCGACACAGCATAAGTTTGACTCAAAAACAGAGACAGTTGTTGTCTAACAGATTTATAATACTTATGCATCAAATACTTCCAATAATCATCATCACACCCTGGTGGTTTGACCCCCTTTAAAAGATATTCTTCAAATTTTGTTAGCAGCACTCCATTGTCACTGATAACCTCTTGTGTAACAACCGAAGAAGAGAGTTTTTCTGGCTTATGCACTTCACTATCACTGATAACCGGATGTAACAACAGAATAGGAGTATTGTGGCTGCTGCACTTCATTTTCACTATTAACTTCTTCCGTAACAACGGAAGAGTGGTTGTCCATTGGATCTACCGTCGGTAATTGCAGACATGTTCATACACCTACAGTATATAATAACACCAAAAGTGAATGAATGAGTAATATTTCCACATTACAAACAGGTTTACGTAGATGCTGTGACGGAGATGGTTACCTCAAGTGATAATACTATCCTTTGGCAGTAACGAAGGCTGGCCGCAGCGGAGAAGAAGTAGTAGGGTTTGGGTGTTGTAGATGAATAAACCAATGCTTATGTTAATATACTACATCAAATTTCCGGCACTATGATAAAAAAGACAAAATTGTCCTTTGACATAAATGCATTAAAAAAATTCCGTCCCCCCAGCCTACACAGATAGTGATTGGCATATTTCTATGCAGAGAGCAATATGTGTGCGCAAGATGCTAGTGATTATTATTCAATATAATCCACCACAGTTACGGTATATAAGGAACAACATAGTTCTTGGATATGCAGATGTGGGAGTCTAGTGTGTTAGATTTCAAGTGTGCCAGTAGAATATCCATCACTATCTGCGTACGATGAAAAACATGAAAAAGAACATCACACAGATGTGTGTCTTTGCAATACAACAAGTTGGCATCAACACAAAGCACCACATCAGGCTTGCATAATAATATAACAGTACCTACATAATATCCCATGGAATTGGTTTACAAAAAAGTTTTCCTACAACAATTACATATGACGAAATTAACTTCCATTGTGTAACTTAACCTTTGAATCTCCATTTCAGAAACTCCTTTTTTGCATAACAAAAGTACATCATTATCTATCTTCTTCTAATAGCCAACTCCCGGTCAAACGGTCTTTCAAATGAGTCATTTCTTGTGAACCATTATCCGATGTACCTCTTCCAACTGGTTGTGTGTCACTGGGGTCCAGCTCTTCAGACAAGGAATGAAATTCGGTGCAGCGTCAATTAGCGCGAAGCAAGGATCCCCATAACTGCTTAATCTTGTGTAATTATGCAACGCGAAACAAGCGTTAACTATCTTTACTTGCTTTATCAACGGAAAGCTAGGCACCTTCAGAAGTATTTGCCACCTCGCCTTGAGTACACCGAATGATCTTTCTATAGCAAGCGAAGCGATAGTGTAACTTATTAAATTTCTCCTTTGAGCCCCTGGGGTTATCAGCTCTAAATTCAGCAAGGGAGACAAGTGATAAGGTACTCTGGTGTGGGGGGTCATAAGTCCCTCTCTATCCGGGTAACCCTTATCACTATATAGTATTTCCCTGACAATCAAAAAATTCATTTCAGTCTTGTTAAGTACAACAATGCGTTGAAAACATATGAGAATATTTGCATTAATGAGAACATCACATACCAAATTGAATTAAAACTCACAGCTATGTACAATGGTGTATAGAAACCCGATGCGTTTTATTGTAATCGAGTTTTACCTGGTGGAGGTTTTGGGAACCGAAGTGTATCATCATGAATGCTGCTCAAATATACTCTAGTGTCATGAGCAGAACCTTCCCAACCGGCACAAACAAACATGAACAACAAATCGAAATCACACACTGCTAACACATTGGTCGAAGTAACCCATTTCCTGTTGATAAAACGCATCCTATCTTTCTCTGGGACAGTCAGTTCCACGTGGCATCCGTCTAATGCGCCTACACAGTCCTACATACAGATATGCGTCAGTAATTTGGAGTTGATAGCCAGTTATGTTATAACAATAAGATGCATGCGTACCTTGAATGTTGGAAAATATTTGCTGCTGTTAGCTATGTTCGGTGGTATGTCCCGATAATGCGGGTCACGTGGTCTTACAATATCTTTGCCTAGTCTGCCCACCGCTTCTAAAATGTCACCAAAATGCTTACTAATAGTAGACCCCGAATGTTGGAATCTCTCCATTGAATCCCTGTTTGCACACCGATGACTTAATGTCCTAAGAAACCAGGCTACTCGCTCCTTCACTGAGGTGTTCGCTTTGGAATCAATCATGTACTTGTATTCGAGAGTGTGACACAACATGAAGAAGGTGTCTTTGTTCATGCGTAAAGCGTTAAAGCACCGGACAGGGTGACCAGACAACAATTCGTCCACCCATTTTTTCCCAGTTAGTGCTGAAGTATGCATTGGTACTCTGGCTGGGATATTGTGAATGGCTCTAAGACACTGAACAACATGATGTAAATCATTATGCATTTCAAAAATATCACTTTCTATTGCAGTGAGGAGCTCTTCCAACAGATTAGGGTCTGCAACTACT
>CM041776.1:300159796-300188881 GCA_023374045.1 Limonium bicolor | reverse complement strand
ACAGAGGCGAGATAACGCTTGCCTCAATAGCTTATGATCAATGGAGGCGAGTGAAGTTGCCTCTATAGGTAAAATCAACTGAGACAAACATTTTTGTGGCCTCCGTAATCAACTGAGGCAATCCTTTAGAGGCAACCTAGAGGCAACACAATTGTTGCCTCTAAATATCTACAGAGGCAATTTTTTGATTTTCAGTGGCAATAAAAGTTGCCTCCATAGACTTTATATGTAATAGTGTATTCATTATATTTACAGCATAAATTGTTGGCTGTTTTGTGGTTGTTTTGTGCTGATATATTTGTGGCTGTTTTGAAAATTGGTGTTCAGTGATGACGATTTGACATTTTTTGTCAAAAATGTCAAACTCAAAAATACCACATTATACAACATATATGTCATATCCGAGCGCAGCCACAATAAATAAGAGATGATATAACTAATATAACATTGTATAAGTGCAATTTTTTAATATTACGCGTCCGCCCCGCCCGCATGTCATGTCTCAAGTTACGCGTCCATTTCAAATTTGTGTAACCCCTCTGCAGCAGTGGCCACAGCCCACGTTTCTTTTCTTCTTCTTCCCAAACCCGAGTTTGGAGAATCGGAAAGGCCGGAAAATTTTCACGACCAGAACCTCCTTCCACCTCGAACCAACACCAAATTTCCTCCCACTCATCCACTCCCACTTTTGGTTTTGCTCTACACTGAGAATAGACCCCGGAAATCCACACCCAGAGTCCAATACCTCGTTAAACCTCACCGGAAGTTGGCCCCGCCTCTGTTTTTCTTGTTCAGTTCAAAGAAACGGTAAGTGAGCTTCGGTTCCGAAGCATAAACTCCCTTCCAACTCAATATCCTTTGCTCCCTCTGCTACAACTCCCTTTACTGGTTTTACCAAATGAGCCGACTTGGCCATGGTCTCAATGAACGCGAGGAGTACGGTTGTTTTCCGGAAACTAGTTTCTGACGTCAGTGCCGTCTCCCATGTTTAAGACCTCGTTCCTCTTTTCTTGTTCATCTTCCTTAAAATATCGGAATTACTTCACCTCTGTTTTAAGGTTCTAAGTGTTGAGTTCAAGAGAATACGGAGCCCATTATGGGTTTCCGGGTTCGTAATTTGACAAAAAGTCGAACAACTCTTTATCTCTCTGTTTCATTGCACTCTTATCCCCTGTATATATGTACTCTGATGAATACCGGACCCTAAAAATGGGTCTACGGGTTCGAGAGTGCAGAAAATCGCATTACCGTTTCATTTTGTCTTTCTGAAACGAGGGGTATTCTACCTTGTACACGAGAACTGACCTCGGAACTTCAATTTTACACTTCATATGTTTCATCATTCATGTTCCTTGTTGATGTCGGTTGATTTCGAGCTGGATTTAAGCGTGATTCAAGATCACACTGTAACGTTAAGATGATCAGTATGTTCTCTGTTAATTGCCTTCGGTGTATCTCCCTGTCAAATCTCGATACCGTTTAAAGTTTATATATGAAGTTACCTTTATACTGAGATGTGTGGTTCGTTTGAGCAGGATGTTTACTATGGTTCTGGTTACTTCATTACTTATTCGAACAGATACCTTTTAGTGTTATATAGAGCCAGGTTTAAATGAAAGATTATGGTTCTGGCTATTATTTCCTTTACTTGACAGGCGTTCTTGACTCAAATCACCATTACTACTTGTGTCTATTGAATTGATGTTTTAGGGCTGATTCACATTTTTTCTGCCCCGTTCAAATTATATCTCCCTCTGTTGAGAGGTTTGTGAGATTTTATAATCAGTAGAGAACTCTGGCAGTTTAAGTTTGTTACTAGATCACCTTAGTCTATTCAGTAATGGTGACAGATTGCGTTTAGCTTACTCTGGCTTCGATGATAATGCAAATATGCCTTAACAAGTTTACTCCTATGTTAATATGCAAAATGTACAGACAGTGCATGCACCCCTCGTCTATTCTACTCTCTTTCTTGTACATTCAATAATCCTGGTCTGCTAAATGCCTGGCTAATTTTTGGATTCATTTCTGTTTTGGTGTATCTTCCTTTGTTCACAGAAAGAAATTGATCTCTCTCCGGGTACTGCCTTCTAAACCGAGCACTCGTAAAATCATGATGCTTAAATTCTTGAAATGGAATCTGAGTGTTGCTTGCTAGCCATTTTCCTCTCTGTAAACTCCTCTTTACATTTATGTCTGCTTTTTTTTTTTCTTCTTTTGAGTGTATATGAGTAGACCTGGCAATTTGGGTCGCTGGGTCGGGTTGATATCAACCCTAACCCAACCCATTTAAAAATCATCAACCCATGCCCAACCCAAAAATGGATGGGTCAGAAAATCATGACCCTAACCCAACCCGTTTAAAATCCTTCAACCCTAACCCAACCCACCCAATCCATTTTTTAAGCATACAATAATTTAGACGGATTAGAAGTAGACTTTAAAACAAAAAAATCCAAAAACATCCAGTGCTAACTAATTAGGGTGAAACAAAATGAAGATAAGTAACCTTGCTTGATCGACCCAACTTTAAACGAATTTCATGTTATGCAAAGAATGTAAAAGTACTACACACCAATTTCCCATGAATAGAATGACATGTACTTCTTCCATAAGTTTATATTTATCAGTCTGAGCATAAAGCTCTACCACTGTTGGGGAGGAATCCTATCTAGATATGCACATGATCCTAGTGTTCTTAATAAAGAGGGAACGAAAATGAAAATCTTCATTATGCATTAGAGAAATACTAAAGACAAATCTTCTAAAGTTAGAAATAATTTATAAACTGAGAGCTCAAGGCCTCAAACTATGACTAATAGTTTTTAAAATAATTACATCTGTTTAAAATGAGTGCTTATGCCTGAGAAAAGTAAAATCACAATAACTTAATCGTTACCAATTGAGGAACTTCTATGTAGCATGATATCCGTATTGTTGGTTTCAGAATTCACTAAGAGGTTCATAATCAAGATCATACTTACAAAAAATACATATCATCAACTTTTGTTCACCATTCTAGACAATCTAAACATACATATGTTCTCAAGAACAACTATGGCAGTGAGAATAGGAAAAACAAACTTTGGGCAGAGATGAAGAGCAATATAGACATGAACAACGACGTATAGAAGAAAAATGGAAGTGAGTCTACAAGACGAGAGTATTTGGGTTTTCAACATTATGTTAAGGTTTGGTTGGGCCCTTTGTTTGATATGCAACTAGTTAGGCCGTTTGTTTAGTTAAAATATATGATATTATTAAAGGTGGGATAGTCCAACTGCACTTGGGCTCAAGGCTAAGGTATAGTTTCATCTGAAAATATATATATATATATATATATATAAAATTGTGAATTAATTATTATCAAATATATTTTCGGGTTTCGGGTTGGGTCATGGGTTATGATATCTACCCTAACCCAACCCACAAAATTAGCTTATTACCCTAACCCAACCCAAAAAATAGATGGGTCAATAATCAAGACCCTAACCCGCAAAAATATGGGTTGGGTTCGGGTTGGGTTTCGGGTTGGGTCAAAATTGCCAGGTCTATATATGAGTATCCTCCCCATTGTTAATCTGTTATCCTGCTGTAGTTAACTGTAGAGAAAGCATGTACCTTCAACACTAAGGGTGTCAGCAATTAAAAGAATTAAAAGAAGCATCAAATATAGGGAGATAAGTTAGACTTCTACCCTTTTCTTAGTTCGGAAAATTTGCTAAAAAAAAATGAATGGACAAACCGATTTGGATCCCTATAGGTAGGTAGGGGCATGGATTATGTGACGGAGGAGAATAAATGATCGATCAATTCAGCGAGTACTAATGAGAAGAATTAAGATACAATATCCATCATTTATCTCAGATTTTTTATTATTACAGTGTCATTCTTTTATTTTGAAAAGGATTTTTTTGTCGATAATTTGGAAATTGGTTGAATTATATTTTTTCCCTGAATATTACCCTAAATAACTTATAAGAAGTTAGATAAATATGAAAATATTACATCAAATAATTTTTGAATTTATCTATAAAAATATAAAATTTGTCAAAAATAGAAAGTTAACAAAAAAAAAAGAAGTCAAAATACAGTCTACTCCCTCGGCATTCGACTTTATTAGTTAATGAGTCTAAACCCTAAACCACAAATCTAAAAATCATTATAGGAAAGGTTAAAAAAATTATCCTATATCACACACCCTAAAAACCACCGCAGGAAAGTTAAAAATCATGGTTAATGAATATGTAAAATTAGCTCTAACAACCTAGTTTATCGTTTCCAAACGTATAAAATATTTAGTGTTATCTTTCTTAAAATTGTGATGGAAACGATTATAGAAGACTGTGTACACGTTTCTAATCATTTGTGGAAACATTTATAAGTTATCGTGGATACGTAAAAACCAAGATTAATCACTTTAACAACTCAGTTTATCGTTTCCAAACATTTATAGCCTTCAGGTTTATCAATCAGCCAAACTCTGTAAACTGATAAATGCAAAGAAAATATTCTTATGCACCATAATTCAATAAGAATAGTCAATGAAAAAGAAATAACAGTTAGTGTGATCTTTTCTATAACAGTGATGGAAACGATTATATAAGACGATGTACAGGTTTTTAATCATCAGTGGAAACATTAATGTGTTATCGAGGATACGTATAAACCAATGTTAACGAATATGTAAAATTGAATAAAAAATATTGTTAATTTAACAACTCAATTTATCGTTTCTAAACGTTTATAGCCTTTAGGTTTCTCAATTAGCCAAGCTTTGTAAACTGAAAATTGGTAAGAAAATATTCTTATACACAATATGGTAAGATAAGAACGGCTAAAAGGAAAGATATATATCAGTTAGTATTATCATTTTCATTATAGTGATGGAAACGATTATAGAAGGTTGTGTACATGTTTCTAATAACCAGTGTAAACGTTTATAAATTATCGTGTATACGTTAACACCAAGGATAACGAATATGTAAAATCAAATCCAACAACTCAGTTGATCATTCCAAACGTTTATAGCCTTCATGTTTATCAATAAATCAATCTCTATAAAACTGATCAATCTAAGAAAATATTCATATACACAATGATTAGATAAGAACGGCCAAAAGAAATTATAACAGTTAGTGTCATCTTTTTCTAGTATTGACGTAAACGATTATAGAAGGTTAGGTAAATGTCTTCTACCATCTTGTGGAAACGTTTATAAATTACCATGGATACATAAAAACCAAGGTTAAATGAATACGTAAAATTAACTCCAACAACTCAGTTTATTGTTTCCAAATGTTTATAATTTGCATGTTTATCAATCAGTCAAGCTCTATAAAATGATAATGCTAAGAAAATATTCTTATACACAATGATTCGATGTGAACCACAAAAGAAAAATATGTTGCAGATAGTGAAATTTTTTTTACAGGAAGAAAGTTAATACATAAAAGAAAATTGGTCACATAAATAGTTTTACAATTATATTAATTGCTAAAACAAAAAATTAGAAAAAATAAAATAAATCAAAGCACACGTGCTGATGGATGGATATCCATTGTGTATCAAAAATAAACATGAGCGCATCTCACACACAACAATATGAACGGGGTCTTTGTAGAAAAGGAGTAAAATAATTGAACTGAGATTAAAGTAATTGAACGCATTAATTCCGTCTGTGACGGAAAATCTGTATCCATCACGAAATCTTCACTGCTATAGATAGTAGGTTTGTTTCAATCCTGAAATTTTTGGGTGACTCCCATTGCTTGGTCATTAAGCGATAAATAAAGATCCGGGAAAGGTTTTGGAAATCTATTAGCAATCCACACATTAAGATTCACTTTTATCAGTTTTAATTTAGAGTTTTTAGACTTTAATAGAGTTAAGAAATCGGAATCGACACTTAGATGACTTTTGAGATTCATTCCTACATGTATACTATCTAAATCGCAAATTCGAGCCTGGATGTCGCCATATTCTAATATGGAGATGTGCCACATGTCAGTACTCTATTAGAGAGAAATAAAGGAAAAGGAAAAAAGGGAATAAGAGGGAAAATCACACGTGTAGAGGAGAGAAGTAAATGAGTAGGAGAGAGAAAAATATTTTTTTTCTTCAAAATGTCATAACTTATAAAATATAAATGAAAAAATAAAATAAATTATACCATTGTTCATCATTTTTTCGTGCTCTTCAAAATAAGACCAAACATGAATATGTTTTGATAAATTTTAAATTTTTATTTTTTTGTATGTACATATTTTTTAAGATTCATTGTGAATCTTAAGTTTAAGAAAAGTGAATCAAAGGTTGTCACAAAGTGAATCAAAGGTTATTAAAAAGTGAATCAAAGAGTTGCTTAAAAGTGAATAAGAGGTTTAAAAAAGCGAATCTCATAAATAGAGATTGTTTAACTAAAGTGATTCTGATTGTTTGACTAGTGTGAATCAGAGGTTTTAGAAAAGTGAATCAAAGGTTGTTAAAAAGTGAAATACAAGTTGTTACAAAGTGAATCAGAGTAATAAGAGTGAATCTCGTAAGCATAGATTGTTTAACTAAAGTGATTAAGATGTTTAAGAAATGTGAATCAGATGTTTTTATAAAGTGAATCATGCGTTTAAGAAAAGGGAATCAAAGGTTTAAGAAAAGTGATACTCGTAAATAGAGATTGTTTTAACTAAAGTGAAAAAGAGGTTTAAGAAAAGTGAATCAAAGGTTTTTAAAGGTGAATCAAAGTTTTAAGAAAAGTGAATATTTGTTTAATACTAGTAAATTTAATCCTACCACAAACTTATGCGAGGGTGGTTTTTAGGGTGTTTGGGGGGTAGGGTAATCTTTTTGGCATTAGTTCTACACTTTATATTGTCGTCACTGACTCGACAGTTTTTTAGGGTTTGTAGTGTAGGGTTTAGGGTCCTACAAACCATAAAAATGCCTTCGACGTTTTTTACTTTACTATGGTGGTATTTAGAGTGTTTGGGGTAAGATTCATTTTGTTAATGAATAAGGTTCATTTTATTGTTAAAGAAGATTCATTTTGCTAATGAATAAGATTCACTTTAAAAATACCTAATATATACTCATTCTAAAAATATAAAATTTTAAGTTTACCAAAACATATCCATGATGCATCTTGTTTCGAAGAGCACGAAAAATGATGAACAATGATATAGTTTTTTTTATTTTTGCACTTATATTTTGAAAAAAAACAAAGAATTTCTCTCTCCTCATAGTCCAATTCTCCCGGGGTGAAGACGCTGGTGTTTTCTATTTTTTCAATTCTTTTTTTTTCTCCCAACCACATGCTGACACAGGGTCTCCATACTGCTTTGAAGAGGGTACATATGACGTTGAAAGCTACGCATGCCTCATTCTTTTCCAGCCATCTTTTTTTTTCATCCAACCACAAGTTGTCACGTGGAGTTGACGCCATATACTACCCTGGCGTGTCTCCGTACCGATCTAGATAACTTCAAAAATTCATTTTATATGAGTATGATTTATTTAAATTGCTTTTAAAATCCATGCTTACATGTAAATTGTTTACTTATGTCTACTATTATTTGTTTATCTTGGTGGCTCATTTTTCTTTACCAGTATCTCTACAAAATGTATGGGCTGATCTTGTTTGGGCCTATATAACTCTTGGTCCAATGCTAGGCTTGCTTCAGGCCCAGTTCATAACCAGTCAAACAGGCTAGAACAGGTGGCCCTAGACAACCCATTAGGTTGACCCCTTTTATTGGACCCTTGAGGCCCAATCTAGAAAAACTTCTAGGATTAGAGCTTGTCTCACTCAAACGGGTCGTAGAGTCTAGTCGGGGAGGACAACCCTTCTATTAAAAATTTTCATACCACCCCTCTAATTAAGATTAAAATTCATGAATAAAAGGGTAAATAAGGCTCATATCTTTCTTCCTCAAGTTATATTTCCTTTTAAAATCTCATTAAAAAGTATGTCTCTCCCTAAAACCAAAAAAGAAAAAAATTTATTTTGGTTTTCTTTCTTTATTATAAACTCCAAATCAGATTTCAATTCTCTCCTAACCACTTAAAACTTAAATCAGGCTCAAAATCCAAATGAGGCCCAATCCTAAAACCAGAATCCAACTCTGACCTATTCCAAACTCAGTTCATCTCATACTTGGCCCAACATTCCAACCCAACCTATTAAACTAGATCTAGCCCAACTCAAATCAATCTAACTTGCCCTAAAAATCCTAGATAGCCCACAACTCACATTAATCAAGTCCAATCCCTACCCTAAAACCATGATCCATCTTTGACCTAATCCAAACTTGGCTCATCTCATACCAGGCCTGAGCCCATTTCGGCCCAAATACCTAACCTGGCATGAGCCCACTTCAACCAAGCCCAAAACCCACTTCAATTCAAACCTGAGCCCACTTTGACCCAAACCCGAGCCCACTTTGACTTAAACCCTAGCCCACTTCAACCCAAACTCGAGCCCACTTTGACTCAAACTTGAGCCCACTTCAACCCAGACCTGAGCCCACTTTGACCCAAGCCCAAATATGACCTGTCCCACTCTGGCCCAAGCCCACTTTGACCCAAGCCCAAATATGACCTGTCCCACTCTGGCCAAAGCCCAAACCCACTTCGACCCAAACCCAAGCCTAAAGCCCAAATATGACCCGATCCGTTCTGGCCCAACCCCAGGCCCGCTTCGAATCAAGCCCTGGCCCATTAAACTAACCCAGCCTAATCTCAGACCCGACCCAAACTCCACTTAAAATCTGCCCATCTTCACTTAAAATCAGCCCATCTTCACTTAAAATCAGCCCATTCCCACTTCAAAACCAAAGCTAAGTTCAATCCGTTTTCAGCTACAAAATCCAACCAAAAAATTCAAAAATTCCCAACTCATTCTGTAAATTTAATCCAAACTTCAAAATTTGCAAAACACTTCTTAAAACTCCAAATGTCTCTTTCTTTCAAAGCAAATCTCATCAAGAATTTCTCAAATTCAAAGAAATCTAATTTGTATAATTTTAAAGGAAAAAATCTTCTCACATTAGTAGAAAATTTTCTCCTAAAAACATTTCCAAAATTAGTGTTTCTTTATTAAGAATTCTAAACCAAAGTTTTCTATCTTTGTTTTCAAAACTTGAAAAATAAACCGTTTTTGGGGAACAAGAAATGTCTAACCCTTTCAAAAACATTTTCTTCCTAGTTTGACATAACTTTTCTTCCTTTCCAAATAAAATCCCAGGCGGGGTATTGGGGTAGTAACATCCATTGTCGTAGTTTGGATTTCTTTAGGCAGGGCATTAGGGTGACTAACTTTCCCAAATTACCGTCTAGATTTTTATGAGGCGGGGTGCTAGGGATGTAATTGCCTCCCTAGTTAGAGTCGGGATTTTAGAATTGTCTAATTCCCTTCTACTGGATTTCATTGTTTTCGGATTTTTAACATTTTTAAACCCGGGAGTTATAGATGTTATCAGGGTGTGACTGAGAGCATCTCATTCATGGTGTTTCTCTCTAAATTTTAGTTTTCGACATAAATGCATTGCCCCATCTTTCAAACCTCGACGCTAGCCATCATTTAAGTGTCGTGTTCGAGGGGGTACTTGTACATGGGTGATTCTTCAAAATCATCCGCCCTTTTCAAAATAAAAGAATTTTGGTTTTTTTTATAAAAAATCTTTAAGAGAGACAATTTTGAATAAATCAATTTACCACTTCCGCTCAAGCCTTCTCATAAACCATTCCTGACCCTGAACTCCCTATAAATCCTATTCACTTAGAACCCCAAATCCTGTAAAAAGCTTCAGACCTCAATCCTAAAGAACCTTCAATGGTTCGAAACTTAGCATACCAGTAAATAACCCCGCTAACTCAGAGTGACTAAAAATCCTCACATTTACTTGAGCATGTTACCTTTTTTATGCACCAATTACTTCAAGGACTAACTCACCCAACTATTTCTCAACACTTCCCGTTCCTAATCACTATAAAAACCGAGACTTCAAAAACACCTTTAATCCTTGAATACTCAAAAACTCAAATACCCTATCATCCTGAAAACTTGAATCCCCTTAAACACTCTTCAAAAACCTTGAAAACTCTACATTCCAAATGTACAAACTCTACAAAATGATCAAAATATCCCTCAACTCTATGAAAGACTGAAATACCCCTTAAGTCCATAAAAAGATTAAACACCCTCAACCCTTTCTTGATAACCAAACCAAATCCTTTAAAGACTATCAAAGCCTCCTTTAAAATTCAAACAACACCCACACTTCTTAAAAGTTCTCAAACCAATATTTCAAGTTGGGTTCATCTCTTCAAACCCTTAGAACTTCTCAATATTCATTCTATACTCATTCAATACTCTCCTTATTCATCTCCTTACTCAATTCTTATCCTTATGGCCTTAAAAATGAATCTCTCTAAAATGTTTTGAAAGAAGACAATCCTGACAATTGGAGACTGAGGTTTCCTCGGCAACCAATCCGAAGTCTTGATCGTTGCCACTTCCAAAGGGTATTGCCCAGTACGAATCCACACAAAATCTTTGTCAATGACCAGATAAGTCCTATCCATAGACAACAATTTCAGAGTCAACTAATGGTTCTTAGAACCCTCCTTTCTTTCCTTCATAGTATTTTTAGGTCAAACTAGGTGGCGACTCTAGTCAACTTCGCCCTTAGGGCAATAAGTCCGTGTAGAGCCCATTGAGAGCGGGTGTAGTGTTCACCAACACTCCCCATCAAGCTTTCTGGGAAAAACGAATGATAAAACTATGTATTTGAGGGATGCTAAGATAATAGGTGTAACACCCCTACTACGCACATCACATTACTTGGAATCGCAGCGGAATATAAACACCTAAACAGTAACTAAACGATTGGTGCTACAACGCCGTCAACCACCCACGTGGTTAGGGGTGGCAATTCGGGTTGATGGGTCGGGTTGAAGCTCACCCATACCCGACCCGATTAAAATTGTATTGACCCATACCCGACCCAATTATATTCGGGTTACAAATTATCAACCCATACCCAACCCATATAAATGATTAAACCCATACCCGACCCGTTTAACCCAACATAATTAGGCTATGCAAAATTTAAAAGACCTGGAATTAAATTTTTAATATGATTGCTCAAACGGAGTTACAAATGAATGAAATCATACATTTAATATGGTAGATATTCCAGAGTTTTCATTATCCTCCGTCGTTTTTCCTTTTCTACATACATGTCGTGCTTAGTGGCACTTAACAGAAGAAGGTGATGTGTACGTGCCTGAGCCAAATATAACTGTATTTTCTCCTCGGATATAGAATCAAAACATAGACAAAAATCTTCAGAGTACAGAAGAGATAGGACCACAGTGGGAGCTGTGGAGGAGAGAGCAACACACTGTCTTTTGACAATTCACATAATGAATACTCTTGATTTTGCTTTATAAAGAAATACAAAAAAGTAGTATTATCAAATAAACAACCTCTCATCAAAAAGATACTACATAATTTGTATTATACTAATAGTAGGTTAACACTTACTTAGTATATATTTATTTTTATCTATTTATTTATTATTATTTTTAATAAAATAAAATAAACGGGTCGGGTTGACTTCGGGTTAGGACTTTAAACCCATACCCAACCCACAAATTTAATAGGCAACCCATACCCGACCCAATAATTAAATGGGTCAAATAATCGTGACCCAACCCGCTATTTTCGGGTTGGGTATGGGTCGGGTTAGCGGGTTGGGTAAAAATTGCCACCCCTACACGTGGTTAACAAGGCTGAATAAATACAAGCGTACTGGTCTGATGATCAGACTCCCGAGCATAGAACTAATAACCATATATATACATCAACAAAATACCAAGAGTTTACATAAATCCTTCACTGTATACCGTCACTGTAAACCGTCATAAACCAAGTATATAACACGCCACGGGAGCACAGGCGCATCCCAGGCCAACATCCAAAGTACTCAAAAGTAAACTACACCCTAGGATCTAGAGCCACTCCGCTTCTTCGATTCTCATCTTGCAGTAAAGAAATATGGATCCCCCGGGGGTCAGCAACCCTTGGCTGGCATGGTTAACGCGCAGCCCATCGACTACCGGGATACGCGCAACCAATTGTCATGATGACATGGCATTTATTTTAAAAAACACCTTATACACATATAACATAACATGGGTATTGTACACATCATAACACACATCACACACATACAATTCCTTTTAGGAAGAGAACCAACACAGTTAGTCCCCATTGAGAGCCTAGAGAATGTTGCCATGCTCATACTTAGCTCGTTACATAACTCGTTACCGTTCGGTTAGATTGAACGGTTAACTTAACACAAGGTGCCTGGATATAGTGATCCAAGCACACCGAAATAACACATAGTATGCCCCTGTGGCCCGACGTGAGTCAGTAAAATAGCCTTGGTTAAGCTAAAGGGAAGGTTGGAAACCAAATTGGAAACTTAACCATAACATACAGAGAGAATCGAACCGGTTATGACATCGACTCCCATACTCACACGCGTGGCCGGAACAGACCGGACTCCTCACTTCCCCCGTTAGCCCTTGTTAGTAGTTCGTCATTGAACTCAACAAACAATTCACAATAATAGATCAAGTCTGTTAGACACACACAAGGGAAGAGAGTCATACTTAACAACATAATAATATTTAACAACTGTAAACTCCTTACATGTTTAATCTTACAAAGTCATAAACACGCAGAAAAACAAACAACACACAAGCCGGTGTAAACCGGTAGGCAACAGACTGCAAGAAAACCATACCTCGGTCCTTGCCTCGACTGGTTTCTACCTTGAGAGAATCCTAAACACATTAGTAGCGTCGGTTAATTAACGCACTAGTCCATTATTAACAATCTACTCAACATTACTAGTTTATTTTTATTTTACACTTACTACAACTTTTCATCCTTTTAATTGCCTTTAAAACCCACCTAACATGTCTTACATAACCTTATATATCATTACTAACCAACTACCCTTTTTAGATAACAATTCCCATCTTAAAAACAATAATTTTTGGTCCATACAGTGGCCTGTCCGAACTTGTGTCCGAGCTTCCAAGTTCGGACGCAAGCCGTGACTTTAGACAGAAAACAGACACACGTCCGAACTTATGTCCGGACTTCGGAAGTTGGACGTGAGCCGAGAAAAATCTAGACAGAAATCCGTGCGTCCGAACATGTGTCCGGACTTCCCAAGTTCGGACACAGTTCGAGGATAATCCTAAGGATGGGTGGGTACGTCCGAACATGTATCCGGACTTCCCAAGTTCGGACACCTGCGCGAGTGAGAATTCCTTTACTCAACAGGGCCTGTCCGAACTTCCACATCCGACGGAAGTTCGGACAAGGCATTATTCTCCAATTTCTAAGCCTTTAAACACTTAACCAAATTCCCCAAAGCCTCCAACACTTATAGTATCTTCTCCTTAAGTTTCTAAGTGGTATTCCTTGCCTATTCCAATCATTATTCCTAGATATTTCTTCCACACAACATCATTACTTTAACATCGTTTCTTACAAACTAAAACCTTATGTCATCCTTGAAATCCCTTTTTTTCTAAGCTTACACTTCCTCCTTATTTTACCAAAGTTTGCCTAAGCCTTCTCTAAGTCCAAAATGACTTTGGTACATACTAAAACCTCAAGATCATGCCTAAGTCCTTTTACACTCTAGAACACTTCCTAGTTCATCAAAATTCCTTTATAAAATCTTGAACTCCTTATGAATTTCCTAAATTTCGACATAGGTTCTCCTAGCATTTTGTTACGCCCAAGCACATTATTATCACCACTAATCACACATGAACACCTAAATCACCAAGAACACTCTCACACACAAACTTTACTCAAATCACAACTACATTAAAATTTAATGCATAACTTAAATTGCATGGCACTAGGCCCTTAAAATGCATGGCTCTTAGGCCCTTAAAGTGCTTAAATCATAAACTGAATTTCCACAATATATATGCCTTTGACCTGCAATTACATACAACAAGACATATGTTCTTTTACTAGTCCTTAGAACACTTTACTAAGTCATTCACCATTTGCTCTTTAGGTAGTTTTAATAAGCATTTATAAGCTCATTTCTCCTAAGGCATTAAACAACATTAGGTTAGTAGATTTACCTCTTTTCCAAACAACTCCTTTCTTGTTTCACTATAAGACCGGTAGGGTATTTGATTCCTTGTAAAGTTCTAAACAATTACAAACATTATAATGAGTATTCAAGCTATAAGCTTCATCTCATTGCAAACCCTAATTTTACATTGTTTCAAAAACATTAATGTAGTTGTTTTACCTTGATCTTTGAAGAGAGTTTGAATATATAACAAGAGAGGACTCCACCTAGTCCATGAAGAGTTGAAATGAAGCTAGAACAAAGTCACACAAAGAGCTACATCAAGGTGTATTTTCGGTCAAGGTGAAAACATGGAGGAAACATGATTTTTCTTTGAGATTCCTTACCTAGAAGCAAAGGAGAGTAATAATAGTAGAAATACAAGCTCAAGCTCCTTCAATGGTGGAACTCCATGGCACCGAAATGGGGCTCTTGAAGTTTTGAGAAGATAGGAATGAAGAGCTTGATGAGAGGAAGAGATTGGTGGTGTTTGTTTTTTATTTGGACAAGTGAGCTAGATTTTTACAAGTGGTCAAAGCTAGAGTTTTAATGGTGGTGGTGGTATTACCGTGAGAGAACAGCAAGAAGGGAGGAAGATGGTGTTTGGAACCGTGGGAATGAAGGAAGGAAAAGAGAGAATGAGATAAGATTGCTTTTAAGAAGATATTTATGCTTATAAAGTAAAAAGTAGTTATATAGCTCTTTATTGTTTACAAAATAACAAGTGAGTGGTGAGTCACACACTAAAGAAACCGGCCCCTTTTATTAATATGAGGGTACTTTAGTCTTTGTGTTGTCAATTTTAATTACTTAATACAACATATGTTTATAAACTAGCTTATAAAAACACTATTCACCAAAACAAGGCACTTATAAGTGAATTTTTGATTTCCCATTAATGTAGCCACCCAAATGTGATACTATATAGTACACATATATTTTAAGAGTAATGAGGACATTTAGCCACTCAAAACTCATTTACAAGACAATTTTTCAAAAATGTGCTTAAGACTTCTTAAAGCACATTTGTGTTTTAACTTGTTTTCAAGCTTGGTTTTCTTTGGTTAATTGGTTTAATAAGTTCATTAGTATATAAATGAGGTCTTGGTAAGTTCATTAGGTCTTAACCAGTTTATCCCAAGCTTAGAGCACATTTGGCTCTTATTGACTTTAAAGCACATTTTGTGTGTTTCTTTTGTTTAAATTGTTTACTAATGTTTCTAAGACTCTTTTTAGTCTTAATACACCATATTTAGGTGTTTAAACAACATAACTAGGTTTGGGGTATTTCAATAGGTTTTCACCATCTAGAGAATGATAGTTTCTAAGATCTAGGCTTTTCAGTCATAACCTTTTAGTTAAACCCTCTCATACAAAAATATATCACCCTTCACACTCTTGTCAAGGTGAAATGCAAAAATAAAATCCTCAAACTGTTATCGACGACCTCTTCGCCCATTGTGAACAACTATCATTCACAATGAAGAGGGGACCAGTTCTCGAACTAGATGAAAATGGTGACCAATCCCGTTCCATTTCATTCATGAAAAGCCTCATATGCAAACACTTCTCCAATAAGCCGGCTGACACCCACGATCTAGAATCCTTCTTGGGGCGCGCCTGGCAACTTGAAGGTGCTTTCAAAGTAAGGAGTGCATAGGAGAACCTATACCTTTCTGAGTTTGACAAAATGAAGATGGTGCATACAGTCCCCTACAGGAGACTGTGGAGTTTCAATGGTGTGCTCCTAGTTTTCCAGAGAATTGACATGATCAAATCCCTGAAAGGGCATCAACTGGATACCAATTTAGGCAAGAATCCCTGACGCCCCTCTTCCTCCACCACAAGGATCATGCTACAAAGTTAGGTCATCAAAGAGGCTGCTTCTTGGATTATGGAGAAGAAGATGGGAAACTGAATGGAGATTATGTTCGTTTTAAGATCCTCTTGGGTCTCCTTAAGCCGATATTAAGGTGCGTCGGTATATTGATTGAGGGGGTGGAGTCGGTCCTTCAAGTCACCTATGAGAAAATACCAGCCATATGATTCAAGTTTGGCTTATTCACTCACTAGATTAATGAATGCCCAGACGAATCTCTCCGTGGTTCTGATTTACTACCTTACAGGTATTGGCTCAAAGCCTCTAACCTCACCTAGGTCAGCACACAGAAGCCAATGGAACTACTAAACTTTGGAAAGATGAATATGGGTTGGTCAAGCGCTCTAAGAAAGGCTTGGATTCAACCAACAAGACTCAAGATATACATCCTAATTTAAGCACGGTTACTGACCTTGGACAATCCTCATCAGGAACTTTAGGGTCCCAAGTCACCTCGGAAATGGACCACACTAACCAAAACACCGTGATCGTAGAGGAAGACCGAGATTCTAGATCAGACAATGCCACAAGGAAGCGGACACTGGAGTGGCGAACCTCTAAGGGGACTTCTGAGGATAGATCCAATAAAAAGATTTCTCCTCCATGGATCAAGAAAGGAAAACCATCTGTCCAAACCCAGGATCCAACTCTAGTCATTGAGCTTGTTCATGAGAAAGCCCCAAACTCACCCTCAAGTGACCCTTCTTAAGAAATATTATGAGAACTTCCTAGTTTTTATGCTCTGAACTTTTTGTTGTGTCTTTTTAAACTTAACTTAATGCTTTTATCTAGTTGTTTAATCCTACCCGGTTTTCCCTAATGTGTTAGATGTGTCCTAGTCCTAGCTACATGGGTTGCATTTTACACTAATTTGTTACCCCTAGTAGTTTTTGGCTTACTGCCCACCTTGGACCTTTTAATACTGTAATATGTCAGTTTCATTAATGGATATTAGTACATTTTCAAAAAAACAAAACAAAACATGGAGCAAAAGTGAATATTAAAGAGGGGGAAGCGAAATCAACATGAGTATTTACGTGTTTCTAATCCTAATGAGAGTTTATCCATAGATCATGGCTATCTTCTTCATCTTGTCATTCATCATCTTCATTAAAATACAATCTCTACCCTTCTTCCATACATGGGTTTTAGAATCATCCAAAGGATTCTAGAGATACATTGTGCGGATAGGGTTCATTCAATGCCCCATTACAATAATGAACAATAACTATTTTATACGGTTCAACTAGATTACTTAGCATCACCGCCATTATCACCACACAGGCACACAAGCCCTACCACCACAAAAATATCCAGGCACACATAAGCCCAACATTGCATCTATCTTACCTTGCATCCATCCCACAAAAACATCTAGACGCCCAGATTTGGGCGTATTGTAAACAAACAATGTATGCAATGACCGGACGTTTAGGCTTGGGCACACTAGATTAAGTATAGCATTGTAAAGCGATCAGGCAATCAGGCCCGAGCGTAATATAGATAAAAGCAATATATAGCGGTCGGCCATTCTAGATCAAGCATAATGTAACTAGAAGCTTACGTAAAGCGATCAGGCGCTTAGGCCCGGGCGCGTGATAAGAAAATCAATATGTAAATCAGCCAAGTGTGTGGGCCCAAGCTTGAAATAGGCTGGATAAGTTATGAGTCACAGAGCAATGTGACAACCTGGAAAAAAGAAGGAAAACTGTAAAGAAAAACTATAAATAGGGGAACATCCATGGCAATAACATACCAAATCAAGAATTCTCCTACTCTCTCTCTATCTCTCTCCCATCTCTCTATTGTCTCTACGAACGTTGGCTCTCAAAGTTGCCAAAATACTTCGTGTTTGGAAGACTCGGGTGACGTAGAGTAGATCCAAATAAAAGTACTCAAGATTAGATGGTTAGGGAGTGAGTGGCATCTTCAATATATATACAATTATAATATTTTAAAAAATATGTTTCATTCATTTTTCACTAAACCATGGTGGGTTGGTTAGGGTTGAAATTTTAAATCTATTTAACTTTTTTTATAGGTAGGGTAAGTTTTGAACCCAAGACCTTTGGTTCGAGGACACCACTCCTCAACTGATGGTTTGATTCTATTTAACTAATGAGTTAGATTAGGATTGGTATTGTTTTAAATGAATTGGTTGGGTTGGGCTAACCCAACTAGTCAACCCGATTTGTCAGGTGCAGATGATACGCACTTGTAAAATCAACCAATAAGGGCCCACTACTTTTATTGAGAACAAACAACTAACATCTAGATATAAAATGATGGACTACTTACAAACATGCCCTAACTTATGACTTCCTCCTCCTCCCTCCTAGGTTTAGGTTAAGGTTTTGGTTTTGCTTATTTTGGGTAACCCAGTACAATGATACATGGTGAAAGCTTATTCTCTAAAATGAAATGGGTTGCGTTGTAGGAGGTAGGACGTCGAGAAATGATCACCTGCGGCGCAGCAGGTCACCATGAGTAGTGGTAGTATTACCGTTGACAACGGAGCAGACGTCGCGTATCTGACCCTTGTCCCCTGTCAATACACCAAGTTGTCCCAACTTAACCATAGCATCCACAAACTTGGCAAAAAAGAGATCCTGATCACTAGCAAAATCAAGAACGATCTGCTTGGTCCTATTATCAGTATACAAGTCCTGGTCAGAAGTGAAGATTCCTCGGCGTTGTTTAAGATCTACAAAGTATCTGTTATCGAATATGGTGGGTGAGATTAGATCGAGGTCGACATGATTGTCATTCGACGGGTCTGGACACGTTACTCTGAGTTCGGTAGCCAGTTGTTCATCCATTGTCGGATCTATATGTGGGAACAGTCTACTTGCCATGAACATACACCTTGTGCGGCCGATGGTGTGGGCTCCTGAGATTGCGACTAGGTCAGTTGCCGTCATGTTGCGCTTGGTCATTTGGCTTAGAAGCACGGTGGTGTTGGACATGGGTGATGGGAGTGATGCCATGGTTACGTTTTCTGTTGCGAATTCTAAGCCGTCTCTTCGACCTAATGGAATCTCGTAATCTGGTCCACCAGACTGGCCGGCCGCCACATTTATTAGTAGTTTTAGTACAGTTAGTAGTAGTAGGATTAACGGAGTTTTTTTAAAAAAAAGTTTAGTAGATGTGCAGTGCAGTCTACAAAGAGAAGAATAATGTTGATTTGTTACCAAGAAGACGGCGTCACGAGCGGCGAGGGCGGTAAGATCTGTGCAGGAGACGACTTTGCCACACCTTAAATGCACAATCTCACGGAGCTCTTCGATGATTTCATAAGTGTCCTTTCTAATGGTGAAGTTTGGTTTTGACGTTTTCTCGCCTGGACCATCTTCTGAACCGTCAAGGAGGAGTGATCCTTCGCAACCCTGATCGATGATGGGATACATTTTTTGTTTAAATAAAAGTAATTAATATATATTATGATTGATAAATAAATAAATTTGATTGATGATGAAAATATTCAATTAATTACCTGAACAAAACAGTCGTGGAAATGAAGACGGAGTAGGCCAGCAGCTTGAGTGATGTCTTTCTTAAACACGTGCTCAAGGTGAGTACGGATGATGTCTTTGATGTCAGGACAGAGTTTACTGTAAAAGAACCATGCCAATCCGGGCGCCAATGGCGGTGGGTCTATCGGTAATGTTTCTTTTGCCGGTGATCTCTTTGCCTGTGATACCGCTGCTTGTACCGCTAAGGAGAGAACAAATAGAAGATGGATGTACGAAAACCTCCACAACAAGGGAGAAGAGGACGATGAAGATGATAACTTCGCCATATTAATTGCACCACTGCTTATAGTGATAGCTACCTAATGATCTTTAATTTGAACTCGATCGATTTTGCCCTATGATATAATATGATTATGGTGGAACAATTATCGATCCAAAAGAAATGTGGCTTAATTACAGAAAAACCCGCCTCGCTGTACGTGTGCTTCAATGGATGCCACTCCAATACAACCACTACCCAGACTTTCTCTTTAATTTACTTGATTGGTGGTAGGTTTAAAATGATGATCTAAGAAAAAGAAACGAAGAGAATAAATTTGGAATGCTCAAAAAATTCTTTAAGACCTCTTATTCGAGATTATTTTGTGTTTCTCATCACCTTTCAGTTTCAGCTGCGATGGAAACACACTTTCTTTGACAAATTAGTTTTTTGCTTTTGTTTTTGACAACAAAACGCCAAGTAGATCTGTGCCATGGCAGGTTATTATAGAACCAGTCTTCCTGACAGTGTGGTTTGTTGAACACTTCATACTGGACACTTGTCACATAGCTTTTAACATATATTTCAGAGATTAACGGTGACATCTCTTTCCTGTCTATGGCCGCATTCCGCTCTCAACCATACACACCATCCTTTATTTTTCCTCTGCGAGTAAGGGATTGGATCTGATCTCTTAGACTATTTTTCATTTTTTTTATTATTGTTTTTGGTTTACGTAAAAGTTGAAACTTTTAGTAATGTAATTATAATTATGTGGTTCAGTTAATTAAATTTCTTTTTTCACTTTAATTTTCTTTTTTCCGGTTAATTTTGACTATGATGTTGCAATTTCTTATCACTTGCTCTTACGACTTTCAAAGGTTTTTTTAGGAAAAAAAACTCAAAATAACATCTTTTTACGAAATAAATACACACATCGATCTACCTCTAAAATTAATTCTTAAAATAATACTATGAAGTAAACTTTTCTCCGGAGAGATGATTTCAGGGCGGACCACATCAGCGTTCTAGCCCGTGAGTGAAAATTGAAGAAATCTCGTCTTTTGAAAAGACATGTTCCAACTTTATAAAATATCTACTTCTACGTTTGTCATTTTCTTGAATGGAATGTTAGGATATGTTTATTCGACAGAATGTGCTGTCAATTCAAATGCTGATTGGATTGCTGATGTGGCACATATGGTGACAAGAAAATTTGTACTCCCTCCGTTCATTAATATCTGTCGTTTTAGGATGTGATTCTTGTTCAAAAATATCTGTCATTCTAGCTTTTTGACACACTTCTTTCCACTTTTACCCCTACTATTCAATATAAAAGTAATTATTATCTAAATGGAAAGTAAAAAGTAGGGACACATGCGTCATTGTTCTACTTTTCTTAATAAGTGTGCAAGTTTCTAAAATGACAGTTATTGTTGAACGGAGGGAGTATTAATTTTAAATGGTTGTAACTTTTAATATTTAAATCTAAAATGAAAAAAATTATATCACTGTTTATCTAATTTAAACTCTTCAAAACAAGATCAGTCATGGATATGTTTTGACAAATTTGAAAAAAAAATTATTTACATGTGTATGATGATACACTAAAATGATAATATGATTCACTAATTTTGATGTTATGATTCATTAAAATTGATATTATCATTCATTAATTAATACTACCTCCGTCCCGTCATAAGTGTCTCATTTGCTTTTTGGCACGTTTTTCCACTTCAATATTAAATATATAAGATAAAATAATTTTAAAAAAATAATTTTTACAATACATAGTTTTTCACATAAGGATTCAATTATAAAATATAGATTTATAAAAATATATTATCTTACATATTAAATATTGAAGTCAAACAACAAGCTCAAATAGTAAAGTGGACAATAAGGTTGGGACGGAGGGAGTAAGTTGTGAATTAGATTACAAATTTCGGAACTGATAAAAAATCATTATTATTTTGTAGTGTATTATTATTGTTGGATAGTGTATTTTAAACCTTATATAATGAATCACGTATTTTTCATATATACCAAATATTGTTTTGTATTGTATTATTGTTTAATTTTTTATTTTTATATATTTGCGTTGATATTTGATATGATTCATTAACTTTGATATTATGATTCAATAAAATTGATAATATGATTCATTAACTAAGAAGTGGTGAATTAGATAACAAACTACAGAACCGATAAAAAATCATTATTGTTTTGTAGTGTATTATTATCGTTGTATGGTGCAATTTAAATCTTCTATGATGAATCATGTATTTTGCATACATACCATATATTGTTTTGTATTGCATTATTATTTAAATTTTTTTATTTTTATATGTTTGCGATGATACACTAAAATGAAGATATGATTCATTAATTTTGATATTATGATTCATTAAAATTGATATTATAATTCGTTAACTAACAAGTGATGAATTAGATAACAAACTTCGAAACTAATAATGGATCATTATTGTAATGCATTATTATTATTATTGTTTTTGGTGTATTATTATTATTATTATTATTATTATTATTATTATTATTATTATTATTATTATTATTATTATTATTATTTATATGATGTATTATAAGTCTTATATAGTGAATCATATATTTTTTTAATATACCGATTTCAATACACATAATGAATCATTATTGTTTTGTAGTGTATTATTATCGTTGTATGATGTATTTTAAACTGCATATGGTGAATCAAGTATGGTTGATATGTACATATATACATATAAAAAAATATAAATTTTTAAAATTATTAAAATATATCCATGTCTGGTCTTGTTTTGAAGAGCTTGAATTTAGATGAACAATGGTATAATTTTTTTTCATTTTGGACTTGTATTGTAAAAATTATAACCAATTGAAGTTAATACAGTAAAAAAGCAGCCCAGTCAACAAAACAATCCAGTCAGCAGCTGACTGGACTGCCAAATGGATAGGGCTGCACCATAATGGACACGGCCACGCCGCAGCATCTATCGTCTTTCAAAAAACATCTATCACATTTTTACCCCTCATTTTACTGATATATTTGGTGAAGAAAAACCAGGCTAAGAGTTCAAGTTCAGAAATGACTCATATCAATCGGTTTTAGTTGATGATAAATGGGTCATATTCTTCTTCGATGGCTTCACCACTTTGTTTCATAATCTTTGAATAGTGTCATGTGTTGATCACACAATTTGCGAATTTTTTCAAACTTCAATACTTAAGTTCCTTCAGACCATAATTCTCACTACAAAAAAATTACCATTTACCCACAGTGGGCCTATTCTAACAGATTACATTTACCGTCACTAATACCTTCATTTTCCTTTAACTATACTCCAATAATAGTCATCGCTAAAAGAAAGTGACCAGTCCTCTCTCCTTCAATTCCGATTGACCTCGATGAATTCCTCTCCCAAGCGTCCCGCCCCAAGCTAGTCAGTAACTACGATTTTCTCCTCTCTTTCTGCTTTCATTTCAAAATTTAAAGTTCTGAGATCGCGACGGCAAGGAGGACATCATCCGACGATGAGTACTATAATGTTGGCCATAGTTCATCGAATCACCAGATAAACTTCTCTTTTATCTTCTTCGATTTACTCTTTTCCGAGCTCATGGAGCTATTTCCAGTTTAGATTGATGACAGGATTTAGGGATTTTGAGTGTTTCATTTAGGGATTTTGAATGTTTGATTTAGGGATTTTGTGGTAGGAAGTACGATTAGGATTTTGGGGTGTGGACGACTGTATAATTCGCTCCATTCGCTTTCTGTGTACACCACATTGTCTTACATCCTCGATTAATGATCTCGATCAACACTCATATTCTTTTTACTCTACTTTGGATTCTTTGCAGTGTCGGTGTTATTATCCCATTGTATTTCTCCTTATATGATATTCAAATTTGTTAAGATAGATACTGATATGTTTTCAGAGTCTAATTGTTGGTTGGAATTAGTATCCTTCCAGTCAAAAGAATTTCGATGGATCCAAAAACTACTATTCATGGCTTAGACGGCAAATTTCGGAAGCGGTACTACAAGGTTCTCAACGAAGTGCAGATTACAACATCAAGAAGAAAATATAACTTTTGTGTCATGTCGATTATCGTACCAAGAGCTAAAGCCATCACATTGCTCTGGGATTATAAATGGAATATTAGGGACTTGGAGGGTGCTTTGTTATCTTAGTTGTCAGTGCTGAAATTTGGCATATTTATGCTTCAGGATGATGAAGCTGGCTTTGCCTATTTAAGTCAACAAGAAGCCCAACCATCCATGTAATAATGTTAAGTTAGATATTTTTCTTCTGGGGTCAACAAATATAACTTTCTGGCATCCTTTTGTATAATTTATTTTTATGGACCTTTATGCAGGTATTCATGTTATTGAGTATCTTGGATCTGCTGCATTCAGTAAAGTTATTCACGCACACGACCTGCATACATGAATGGATACTTCTATATACAGAAGTTCAAGAACCCGAAGTAGAGGATAATGGAGGTGAGAGAGTTGAGCTCTTTTACTGATATAAAATAGAATGCACAAAGCTGTTACATTCAATCTAATTGACTTATTTAAATTTCTTCTTTTAGGACATTTTTCTATTATACTTTCTCACATTTTGTCTCTTGTTCACCTAAGTTCTGGAATAGAGTTTCTAATTCTCATATTCTCTTTCTTCCACCTCGCATTTTTTCTTTTTCTTTTCAATTATACCATTAACAATATCACACTAAATAATGAAAAAACTAGTGTCATTATTGGTACGACCAAAGAAGGTGTTTGGAGTTTAATGGGGTGTTTGGGGCTGTTGTTGTTCACGATGACTCATCAAGGTTCTCGATCTTCACACGGATCGTGGTGGGTGGATTTCTTGTTGGAGTTTTGATAATTGTGAATTTGATCGGTTTGCTTGTTTATAGTGTGTTTTATTACGTGTGCAAGTGCTTTCATCACCAGGGGATTGATAAAACTGCTCTGCATGATTATCTGGGTGTATCTTAGAGAGTATGTGCCTCTGAAGAGCAGTGTTCAGATGGAGAACCTCGACATTTGATCAAAATGTTGTAATTGTGTTTTGATTTTGTTAATTCGTGAAGGTACGTAATAGAAGCTGAAGCTGTATGTGGAGAGAAAGAAAAGAAAGAGTCTTGTAAGTCTGCTTCCACCATCTTGACTTGCTCAAATCAGTGCAAGTCTTCAAACAAAGTCGAGCCTCTGACTTGTTATATCAGCATCATCTACTACATCAAGGTGTTATGTAGCATTACAGCTTACTCTGTTCCATATTAGCTATTTTTTTATCTCATTACCAGCAACTAGTTGCTCGAACTGAAGTAGGTGATGCTCCTGATTTTCCTTCTTCTGGTGCACCAAATTCTGCTCCCTTGAATATGTTTCCTCAGGTCTGTTTTCCTAATCATTTTCTCTCATTATTTATGTATAAAGATTGCTTGTATCTTCTTTCTTCTGATCTTTGGAGTTATTTAGGAAGCTATCTCTGATGCAGATAGGGGAAATTTTGGCTCCTTGGATTTCCTCAAAAATAATCAACGGTAATAAGTGTGTTTCTTTATGCCTGCAGGAACCAAGTCATTTGCTAGAATCATTCATGAAGATGTAGGTATTTTCTCTAGAAAGTTAGTATTTCTTTGGATGATGTTTAATGTGAATGATATTGACTTCATAATAGATGTTGCTGAACAATGGCCGACATCCTTCTCGTGTCGCAATTTATATCAAAACTCAATATAGCACAAAGTTTAGAGATTATGTGACACCTGAAGCGGCTGAAATAGCGGTATAAAATTACTAGTTTTCTATTGTATCTATAAAATGTTGATTTCTTAAAGTTGTAACTTATTCTAATAGTAGTATTCTATTATATCTATTAACTATGAATTTATTTGTTCAGTTATTGTTCAGGAGGCAATGAAAACTGAATTGAAGAATATTGATCCCAAAAGTTTCTGAAGCTAATTGGATTGGTGATGTATACTCTAAGCACAAAGGGCCAGAAAAAAAAGGACGTGTTAGATGCATTGGAAAAAGGATTTCTGCATCACAAGATATTGGATCTTCCGAGCAAAGAAACGAGAGTGCTGATAAGAGAATAGCTGAACTGGAGAACAAGTTAACTTGTTTGTTAGCTGCTTTCAAACAAATGTGTCCGAATTTCTCAATGGATGATGCACAAGCTATGACTTCAAATGGACAGGTACATTTTCTATCCTTCTTCCATTCTGTTTTTGAACTAGCTAAGCTATACCCTGAATACTAGTTCGATTGCTCTGCTGGATCACTCATCATCTAAAACTGTTAAGATATTGTGCTAATAGGATTGAATTCTAGTTAAAATTTCTGTTCGTGGGTTTGGTTGTACTGTCTGGAGCTCACACAACTGTCGATTCCATGCGTGGAAGCTTGATTGATTATTCTTCTTTGGAATGATTATAGTTTAATTTGTAAATTTCTGTTTGCTTGGGGCTAAGACAGTCACTGAGAGTCTATGTGTGTCTTATTGCTACTGCTTCAGATTACATCAACCGTATGATTAATGATTTCTTATTTTATCTACTAGAGGGTCCAGAGAAGCCCAAACCGTGGTTTATCTTATCTACTAGAGGGTTGTTTTCTTTATACTGCAAACGGAAACATGTATAAGTGCGATATAACTAACTAGACGGATAAATTTGGCCATATGATATTCTATATAAGTATATAATATAATAAAAGTAACTTCTAGAGTATTCTATATATTTATATACATTCCATTCTCACTTTTGTCTGCAGGTTTCTCTTTGATTTCTACTAATCGATCATCTCTACTAGATAACTGTATGTGCATGTGTTGTAATATTCCAATTCTTGTGTCTGTCTGGGTTCTCTTTAGTATTCATTCTTTTCTGATTTGCTTTCCATATGTAGTGTTCTTAAATATCTGCTGTTCGATGGTATTACTAATAAGCTACTGCTTACTCATAGGTTAATATTACTCCATAACAGAAGCTTGTAGCTTAGGTTAAGAAGTGGTTGATATAATCTACTAGAGGATTGAAATGTGGCAACAAGATACAAATTGCTCAAGTGCTGCTGTACTCTTATTATATATGGATTTGTTGGTTTGTTGCTGTTTATAGTGCATTATTACTTCATTAAGTTAACTGCAAGATTAGTGAAATGTGGCAATAAGATACAAATTGATCAAGTGCTGCTGCTGTACTCTTATTATATTGAATTTGTTGGTTTATTACTGTTTATAGTGCATTATTACTTCATTCAGTTAACTGCAAGATTAGTGAAATGAGGCAATAAGATACAAATTGATCAAGTGCTGCTGTTGTACTCTCATTATATATGGATTTGTTGGTTTATTGGTGTTTATAGTGCATTATTACTTCATTCAGTCAATTGTATGATTAATGGAATGGTTTCTTATTTATATGACAGATGACTTCAATCTCAGATGCATCAGGGAGATAGTTGTAATCTTCAACAAAGGCTCAATAGTTATGATAAAGTTCATATTGTTACATAGTTGTATGAATTGAAATAGTTTTACAGCAACGTAATAAGTGGTAGAGTTCTACCTATTGGAAAGTTTGAAACTCTTTTACAGTTTGTGTAGTTTAAATGGTATAGTTTTTGTATGGATGAACATATATGATACATTACATTCCTATAAATAAAGCTTTTCTTCTTTGTGACCTCAAATGTCACTAGTACAAAAAACGTCTATTTCGGCGCCCCTATTTCGGCGGTTGTAGATAAAACCGCCGTAATAGGGGCCCGAGATGTATACCGTATGTAAAGAAGGGGTCTATTTCGGCGGTTCCTCGATATGAACCGCCGAAATAGGCCCTTTTTAATAATAAAAAAAATTAAAGAGACCTATTTCGGCGGTTCCTTACACGAAACCGCCGAAATAGGTGTTTCTATTTTCTTTTTTTTAAAATTTAATCATCTATTTCGGCGGTTCTTTGTTAGGAACCGCCGAAATAGGTCTCTTTAATTTTTTTTATTATTAAAAAGGGCCTATTTCGGCGGTTCATATCTAGCAACCGCCGAAATAGGTCCTTTTAATTAACCCCCCAGCCAGCCGATTCGAAACAATTACGTTTCAATTACAGCTAATTAACCTAACCCCTCTTCTCGCTCTCTGTTCCGCGGCGATTCCGAAGCCACCACCGCCACCACAGCCGTCGCCGCCCGCCCTCCTCCTCCTCTCGGTGTCGCCGGTGTCGCGCCGTCGGTACGTGGTCGTCTTCGGTTGGCGTCGCCGCCATCATTCCGCCATTCAACAGAGGCGAACAGAGGTGAGAAAACCATAATATATGTTTCGGTTTTTGTTTAATAAAATGTTAATTTGTTGTTAAATTGATAGATTGTTGTCACATTGTGATTGTGGATGATGATATTTATTGTGTGTGTGAAATCTTTGCAAGATTTGGTTGTTAAACTATTAAATTATGTATGCACACAAGGTGTTCGACGAAATGTCCGAGTGAATTTTGTGCTGTTTTGGCCCTTCTTTTAAGTATAGTTAGGTTAGCTTATTTGGGCTAGATTATTAAGCTTATAAACGTATGAATGAGTGTTGTAATATGTGCAATAAATTAAGTATAGTGATTGCGAGTAATATGTTGTTAATTAGATGAGCATTAAGTATGAGTAGTTTGTTTCTTATATATTAAAAGTATTCCGTGGTGTGGAGAATTAGAGAAAGTGTTATGAAATGTATATGTACAGTGCTTGTGTGAGCAAGTGAATATGAAAGTTGTAAACACAAAGTATAAATAATCAAATTTTGTAGTGAGTTTAGAAGAAAGAAATAGTAAAGAAGAAAGAGTGTATAAAGTAATGAGTGAGCAGAATGATGATTATAGTAGATAAAAGTAGTAAAAAAGTGTAGAAATGATAAGTAGAAAAAGTGCTAGTAAAAAAGAGTGGAAGACCCTGAAGTAGTGTAAGAAGTTAAATTCGTAGTAAAAGTGTTTAGCGTAGTAATAGACAAGTGTGTGTAAGGGTGAAAATTTCCTATGTATGCGTTAAGTTGATTCTGTGAAGTGTTAAGTGGTAAATAATTTTATGTGCAGCACATGAAAGATGTAATGTAAGTGTAGAAAAAGAGTAGAACGTTTCGTAGTGTATAATTGAATAAGAGCGTGAACAAGCAGTCATAGTAGAAAAATATTGTAGTAGGTGAGGTATTAGCCGTTTTTAGTAGCGGTTTGAAGTAAGGTGTGAGAATGTATTTATATATATATATATATATATATATA
>CM041776.1:300144186-300159296 GCA_023374045.1 Limonium bicolor | reverse complement strand
ATTTAACCGTAGATGGAAAAACATGCTTAGAGAATATCATGTATGTCCCTTCTTTAAATTCAACCTGATATCTATCTCTAGGTTGGTAGAGTCTTTGGGTGTTCAAATCACTTTTTGTGACAGGTTTTGTTTTCTGCATGATTTCGAAAGGAATGTCTCCAAGAGAATTGGGAGACAAATATGCGGATTATATTTCATTGATATGCTTGCATTTGGTAGTTTTATTTCTGAAAGAAAGACTAACCTGTCTGTTTGTGCCACCACATCTGATGAGTCTGTTGGACTAAATAATTCTGATAAGGTTTTTCTGTGGCACAACAGAATGGGGCATATTCCCCTGAATAAGTTAGGTAGAATTCCTGAAATAAATCTGCCTAAATGCACCACCAGTAAGTCTAGTATTCTGCCTTGTACCGTATGCTTCAAGGCAAAATCTAAAAGACAAAAGTTCACCCCATCTGAAATTAAAACCACATATCCTTTTGAGCTAATTCATGTAGACATTTGCGGTCCTATGAGAGTGGAAACAACAGAAGGGCACAAGTATTTCCTCACTATAGTAGATGACTACTCTAGGGGAACCTGGATAAGATTGCTCAAACAAAAATCCGAAGGAATGAAAAGGATAAAGGAATGTATCCTTCTCATTGAAACACAAATGAACACAAAGATAAAAACCATCAGAAGTGACAACGCAAAGGAATTAGGTAAGTCTCTAGAGGGAATAGATTTTTTCACAAGTAGAGGCATAATTCACCAGACCAGCTGTCCTTATACCCCCCAGCAGAATGGGGTGGTAGAAAGGAAACAGGGTCACATCATGCAAGTTGCTAGGGCTTTCCTCTTCCAATCTGGTTTAGATCATAGTTTCTGGGGTTATTGTGTTGAGCAGGATGCCTATGTAATTAATAGAACTCCCAGCAAGGCTATAATGCACTTTACCCCATATGAAATGCTATACAAGACTAAACTTGATTATAGCAAGATTAAAAGCTTCGGATGCCTCTGCTATATGACAAATATCGATCCTAACAAAAGCAAATTAGATCCTAGAGCTTATACCTGCATCTACCTTGGGGACTGTAGAAATACAAAGGGGTACAAAGTTCTGTCTCTGGAACTTAATACTATAAAAACCAGCCGAGATGTTACCTTCTTCGAGCACATCTATCCCCTAAGAGATGAAGTCTAGAAAAATCTTTTCAAAACAGACAGAGAAGACACCGATACTCTCATGCCCTCTGCCCACCAATTCACAGAAACAGAAAACCCCACACCTGAAAGGTTAAACCCACATACTACAATAGATACCACAGAAACTGATCAGAACACTCTCCAAGAATCTGAACAGCCCACAGAAAACACCACAACTGAAAATCAACCTCCACAAGATCCGAACCCTGTCACAGAAACCACCACCCTTAGGAGATCCTCCCGAGTACATAGATTACCCAGCAGATATGATGACTATATCTGCTCTACAACTACAAACCATGAGGACACCTTTTCTGCCATTTTGGCTGCTAGACTTGAACAAGGAAATCCAAACAATTGTAGCCAAGCCACACTCAATAGTCTTACAGACCATGTACCAAAACACAAAATTTCCTCTCATTCCCTTGGCGAAGACACCAGCACTTTCCTTGACAAAATCTACAGCCTAGATGAACCTCCCAACTACAAAACAGCCATCAAGGATCCTAGATGGATCAAGGCTATGAATGAAGAATTTGAAGCCCTAAAACTCAATAATACATGGACCATTGTTGATCTCCCTAAGGGGAAGAAGCCCATTAGTTGCAAATGGGTCTACAAAACTAAACTTAAGGCGGATGACAGCCTTGAAAGGTTCAAGGCAAGACTTGTTGTTCGAGGGTTCACTCAAAAACATGGTTTGGACTATGAAGAAACTTTTTCTCCCGTCATAAAACTTACAACCATTAGAGCCCTAGTCATTATAGCCATTAAGAGGGGATGAGTTTTAGATCAACTTGACATCAATAATGCTTTCCTTTATGGCGATTTGCATGAGGAAGTATACATGAACTTACCCGAAGGATTAGAAGTTCATGGAACAAATAAAGTGTGCAGATTACATAAGTCTCTTTACGGACTTAAACAAGCCTCTCGTCAATGGTATGAGAGACTCACCAAGTTCTTAAAGGTCTTAGGTTTTCAGCACTCTCAAAATGATTATTCCCTTTTTGTGAAGACAGGAAAAACCAGTATCACCCTCCTAGGCATTTACATAGATGATATACTAGTGGTTGGAAATGACACAAGAGAGATCAAATGTCTAAAGAAACAGCTTGACAAAGAATTCAAAATAAAGGACTTGGGTAGGATAAATTATTTCCTAGGGATAGAATTTCTAGAAGCAAATGGAGGAATAATCATGTCCCAGCAGAAATACACAAGACAAATAGTCAAGGATTTTGGAATGGATCAATGTAGAGCTTCTGCAGCCCCTCTCCCAACTAACCTCAAACTTTTCCAAGATTCTGGTTCCAAACTTGAAAATCCCACTTTTTATAGATGCCTAATAGGAAAACTGAACTTTCTTACCAAAGCAGGCCAGACATCTCCTTTGCTGTACAATTTTTAAGCCAATTCCTTCAGTCCCCAACAACAGAACATCTAAAGGCAGCCTATCACACATTGTCATATGTAAAGGGAACTTCAGGTTACGGACTTTTTTTCAACAGCAAGGATGACTACAACCTTGTTGCATATTGTGATTCAGATTAGGCTTCATGCCCAATCACAAGAAAGTCCATATCTGGTTACTACATATTACTTGGTGGTTGCCCTTTAAGTTGGAAATCAAAAAAACAAGTCTCTGTTTCTCTATCATCTGCAGAAGCAGAATATAGAGCAATGAGACAAGTGACCAGCGAGTTAAGCTGGCTGAGTAGGCTTCTTACTGAAATGGGTTTGCAAAATATCACACCAATTCCCCTAAATTGTGATAACCTTGCTGCAATACACATAGCTAAAAACCCCGTTTCTCACGAACGGACAAAACACATCGAATTAGATTGTCATTTTGTGCGTGAGAAATTGCAGGAAGGTTTGATACATGTCCAGTACGTGAGCAGCAAACATCAGTTAGCCGATGTCATGACGAAGTCCTTACCAGGTAAGAACTATCACAATTTATTTGAATCTCTGGGTTTACAGGAATGCAGTGATCATGGCTGAGTCAATGGAAGCTGACAAAAGCAAATGACACCATTTCCAGCCTGTACAGAGGCGCAAACAGTACCATTTGAGGGGGGTATAAGGAATATTATACATGTATTACACGTGGGTTACATATGTTCCTTGAATACCTCTCTAGATTGTACTTAGGCATAACATTGTGTACGCTTTTAGATTGTAATTAGGTTTCTTACATTTGTAATTGAGTAGACCGGGTCTGCAAGAGACCGGTCCACAGATAGATAAAACCTAGTTCACTGGCTACTGTAGCCATGTCGAACTCTCGTCTTTCTCTTCGACATTCCCTCTTCTTCTGTATGAACTCAAGAAGTTCACCTTCTCCTCGTTTTGATTCTTAATGGAAATTCCAGTTTTCTTGATCAAATTTAGCATTGTTGCATATTCTATTAGCGTTTTGCTTATTTTGGTGGTTTTGTTTTGAAATCGATTTGCTGCTTGCTCTAGCCAGTGGATTGATTGAGAATCGAATGAAACTGTGAGGGCTTTTGGTTGTCCTTTTGACGAATGGGGACGGTGTATGCTTGCCAAGACTCGATAATGTTTACAGTTTTCAGTGGGGGTGAAGTAGGAATGTAGGGTTGGTGCTTGTAATGACATACACCGGAAGAATTGGGATGGTGAAACGAGCAGTTAGGGAATGGAAGCGGGTGACCCCCCTCCCCTGTTCTTCTATTGAATATCAATTGTTTTGTAGAGGTGGAAACATCAATCGGTGTGAGAAGTCTCGATTTCCTAGCTTCAGTTTCTCGTTTTGGTTCTTTATGTCATTTTCCGACAATCTTCAACTGTTGCACTCCTGGGTTTGTTGATGTGTTCAATCACGATAGCAATAGAGTTCAGATCCATTCCGTCATGGGCGCAACTTAATCATAGCCCTTGGCAGTGTTGCACCGACAAGAGGTAGATCGATGTGTGTATTTATTTCGTAAAAAGATGTTATTTTGAGTTTTTTTAGTAAAATATCCATTGAAAGTCGTAAGAGCAAGTGATAAGAAATTGCAACATCATAGTCAAAATTAACCGGAAAAAGAAAATTAAAGTGAAAAAAGAAATTTAAACTGAACCACATAATTATAATTACATTATCAAAAGTTTCAACTTTTACTTAAACCAAAAACAATACTCCCTCCGTCCTGAATTGACCGTCCTGTTTGCTTTATGGCACGTTTTTCCACTTCAATATTAAGCATATAAGATAAAATAATTTTATAAAACTAAAATTTGTAACATATAGTTTATCATGAATCATATGTAAAACTTAAATTTTTAAAATTAATTTATCTTATATGTTAAAAATTGAAGTCAAACGACATGTCCAAATAGTAAACAAGACGGTCAATTCAGGACGGAGGGAGTAATAAAAAAAATGAAAAATAGTCTAAGGGCGCGTTCGCCACCAGCACAAATGTGCATTTTTTGACAGCATAAATGTACAGCATATGCTGTTTTGCACTCCTTTATTTGTTTTTGCTGTTCGTCTAAAACAGCATAAATGTCAGCATAAATGTCAACATAAATTACAGCATAAATGTCAGCATAAATACCCGCAGCAAATGCTACTTTTTTGTTTTTGTGCTTTCACTTCCGTTTCTTTACTCACTTCATAATGTAATTACTGTGACCATTGATTTAAAAAAAACGAAATTTTTTACAAGTTACTTTATTTATTACAAATTACATAATGTTTTAAATAATTTATAAAAAATAGTACTACATCTTTAACCAAATTTACAAAAAATCACATTTATAATACAAATCTATAATATACTATTTGTAATACCACATAGATTAATAAAATGAATAAATATACACACTTATTGATATATAAATTAAAATATTAAAATCGTATATAGAAATATGAATGCATATAAATTTATTAACATACAAAAGTTACAAAAATATTATATATTATTAAAAGTTATAATTTCACTAAATAAATTCACATAACATTATCAGAAAATTTGAAACGTTTTTTCTCTTTTTTTACGCTTTTATATTTGTAAGAATTATAAAATTTAGATAATAAAATATATTATTTAGGAGTTACAAGTTTTTCTTAAATAATAGAAATAAAAATTTTATTGTTTGTGAATTTTTTTATTTATTTTTACTAACAAAATAAAATTACGTAGTGTAATATAATAAATTATAATTGTAATACGAAAACGGTAAACGCACTACATATAACTAATTTAACCAAACATGCTGCATATATGCTGCACTGCCAAACAGCAGTTTTCAAAACAGCTGCATTTATGCCAGCACATTCCTGCCAGCAAATATGCTGCATTTATGCCAGCGCATTCCTGCTGTCAAATATGCTGCATTTATGCTGCCAAAACAGCCATGCCGAACAGAGGCTAAGAGATCAGATCCAATCCTTTAGACGCAGAGGCAGAATAAAGGATGGTGTGTATGGTTGAGAGCGGATTGCGGCCATGTCACCGTTAATCTCTGAAATAGATGTTAAAAGTTATGTGACAAGTGTCGAGTATGAAGTGTTCAACAAACCACACTGTCAGGAAGACTGGTTCTATAATAACCTACCATGGCACAGATCTATTTGGCGTTTTGAAGCAAAAAAAAACTGATTTGTCAAAGAAAGTGTGTTTCCATCGCAGCTGAAAGAGAGGTGATGAGAAACACTAAATAATCTGGAATAAGAGGTCTTAAAGAATTTTTGAGCTTTCCAAATTTATTCTCTTCGTTTCTTTTTCTTAGATCATCATTCTAAACCTACACTACATAGCACCAATCAAGTAAATTATTGAAGCGAAAGTCTGGGTAGTGGTTGTATTGGAGTGACATCCATTGCCATTGAATTGAAGCACACGTACAGCGAGGCGGGTTTTTCTGTAATTAAGCCTCATTTCTTTTGGATCGATAATTGTTCCACCATAATCATATTATATCATAGGGCAAAATCGATCGAGTTCAAATTAAAGATCATTAGGTAGCTATCACTATAAGCAGTGGTGCAATTAATATGGCGAAGTTATCATCTTCATCGTCCTCTTCTCCCTTGTTGTGGAGGTTTTCGTACATCCATCTTCTATTTGTTCTCTCCTTAGCGGTACAAGCAGCGGTATCACAGGCAAAGAGATCACCGGCAAAAGAAACATTACCGATAGACCCACCGCCATTGGCGCCCGGATTGGCATGGTTCTTTTACAGTAAACTCTGTCCTGACATCAAAGACATCATCCGTACTCACCTTGAGCACGTGTTTAAGAAAGACATCACTCAAGCTGCTGGCCTACTCCGTCTTCATTTCCACGACTGTTTTGTTCAGGTAATTAATTAAATATTTTCATCATCAATCATACCGTAATATATATGCTCTTCTTACCTTTTGAAATTAATTTATTAAATCAATCACTCTTAATTAATTACTTTTATTTAAACAAAAAATGTATCCCATCATCGATCAGGGCTGCGAAGGATCACTCCTCCTTGACGGTTCAGAAGATGGTCCAGGCGAGAAAACGTCAAAACCAAACTTCACCATTAGAAAGGACACTTATGAAATCATCGAAGAGCTCCGTGAGATTGTGCATTTAAGGTGTGGCAAAGTCGTCTCCTGCACAGATCTTACCGCCCTCGCCGCTCGTGACGCCGTCTTCTTGGTAACAAATCAACATTATTCTCTTTGTAGACTGCACTGCACATCTACTAAACTTTTTTTTAAAAAAACTCCGTTAATCCTACTACTACTAACTGTACTAAAACTACTAATAAATGTGGCGGCCGGCCAGTCTGGTGGACCAGATTACGAGATTCCATTAGGTCGAAGAGACGGCTTAGAATTCGCAACAGAAAACGTAACCATGGCATCACTCCCATCACCCATGTCCAACACCACCGTGCTTCTAAGCCAAATGACCAAGCGCAACATGACGGCAACTGACCTAGTCGCAATCTCAGGAGCCCACACCATCGGCCGCACAAGGTGTATGTTCATGGCAAGTAGACTGTTCCCACATATAGATCCGACAATGGATGAACAACTGGCTACCGAACTCAGAGTAACGTGTCCAGACCCGTCGAATGACAATCATGTCGACCTCGATCTAATCTCACCCACCATATTCGATAACAGATACTTTGTAGATCTTAAACAACGCCGAGGAATCTTCACTTCTGACCAGGACTTGTATACTGATAATAGGACCAAGCAGATCGTTCTTGATTTTGCTAGTGATCAGGATCTCTTTTTTGCCAAGTTTGTGGATGCTATGGTTAAGTTGGGACAACTTGGTGTATTGACAGGGGACAAGGGTCAGATACGCGACGTCTGCTCCGTTGTCAACGGTAATACTACCACTACTCATGGTGACCTGCTGCGCCGCAGGTGATCATTTCTCGACGTCCTACCTCCTACAACGCAACCCATTTCATTTTAGAGAGATGTATCAAGTTACCCAAAATAAGCAAAACCAAAACCTTAACCTAAACCTAGGAGGGAGGAGGAGGAAGTCATAAGTTAGGGCATGTTTGTAAGTAGTCCATCATTTTATATCTAGATGTTAGTTGTTTGTTCTCAATAAAAGTAGTGGGCCCTTATTGGTTGATTTTACAAGTGCGTATCATCTGCACCTGACAAATCGGGTTGACTAGTTGGGTTAGCCCAACCCAACCAATTCATTTAAAACAATACCAATCCTAATCTAACTCATTAGTTAAATAGATCAAACCATCAGTTGAGGAGTGGTGTCCTCGAACCAAAGGTCTTGGGTTCAAAACTTACCCTACCTAAAAAAAAGTTAAATAGATTTAAAATTTCAATCCTAACCAACCCATCAACCCATGGGTTTAGTAAAAAATGAATAGATCATATTTTAAAAAATATTATAATTGTATATATATTGAAGATGCCACCCACTCCCTAACCATCTAATCTTGAGTACTTTCTATTTGGATCTACTCTACGTCACCCGAGTCTTCCAAACACGAAGTATTTTGGCAACTTTGAGAGCCAACGTTCGTAGAGACAATGGGAGAGAGATAAGAGAGTAGGAGAATTCTTGATTTGGTATGTTATTGCCATGGATGTTCCCCTATTTATAGTTTTTCTTTATAGTTTTTCTTCTTTTTTCCAGGTTGTCACATTGCTCTGTGACTCATAACTTATCCAGCCTATTTCAAGCTTGGGCCCACACACTTGGCTGATTTTTTTTGATAATTGTGGCGTGAGCCTATATATTGAAAATACATGCAAGTGGTATAACACCGGGCCTCATTAAAACCTCCTTGGCAAAACCCAAAGGGAAAAAACCACAGAAGGGAAAAGAGTGCCCACCACTTTGATTACAACCCTACAATAAGAAGGCTAGTAAACCAAAACCAAACAACGTGTCACCCACGCAAATAATACATACCAGCAGTACCACTTCCTCAGGGTGTTCCGCAAAAACAGAAAAAACAGAAACATTTAAAGAAATAATAAGTCATCCTTGAGACCATTGGAGTTCAGGAACATTTCATACGACAAGGGGAACTCAGGCCACCACCCCTTTGTCCATCTCCACACCCCCCTTTTTGCCTCCTTTGCAGCTCTATCCGAAGATGGCAGAACTTGTTGGAATACTACGTCATTCCGCATACTCCACATACTCCATGCCCCGTAGAACAACGTCGACTTCCACAACTTCTTCGATTTTCTATTCAAGCCCACCGCCATCCACTCAGCAAGAATCCGATTTGGGGACTCTCTGAATATAAACCGGACTTTCCACCATGCGATTAGAATACTCCACATCCTTAAAGCATAGTCACAGAAAAACATAATATGGGCCGACGATTCCATGCACCGTCGACACAATGGGCACCAAGTTTGCCCAATGGGAATAATGTCCCTTTCAAACAAAATATCTCTAGTCATCAGACTACCCTGGACCATAAACCACATAAACAATTCTACCCTTGGTTCAGCTATCTTGCCCCATATAAGACGAACCGAATTTCCAGGTTCTCTGTCATGGTTTAACTGAATCATTCTCAAGTACAGGTCTTTCACCGCGAACTCATTTTCCTTGCCCATCCATGTAGCCACATCGACACTATTCTGGTCCATCGCATGCCCACGTAGCAGATTCAGCAGATTACTTTCCATTTCTTTTTCGTAATCAAATAGTGGCCTACGCCACCTAACACTCCATTCCCATGCACCGTTGTACCAGTGCCCCATGTCTGCCACCTGCCCTGCTCGATCCACACTCACCGACAGAAGGCGCGGGAATTGCGCACTAAGTGGACCAGGCCCCAACCACCTGTCCTCCCAAAAAGATGTGGACTTTCCATCTCTTACCCTTCGCATGATATTATTTTCTAGCAGTTCATTTAGGTTGTTGTCCTCTAACATCGTCGATCTAATCACACCAGTCCAGATCCCTCTAAAGCTTCTTACTCGCCTCAGGCTAGCAGTCGACCCCAGGCCCCCACCTTCACCATAGATATTTGACACAACTTGGTACCACAGTGAGTCCCTGTTATTGGCAAGTCTCCACCGCCATTTAGCTAACAAGCACTTATTTCTCTTCTGGATATCAACGAAACCTAGCCCACCATCTACCTTAGGCTTAGTGAGCTTACTCCATGCTACCGGCACAAGGTACCTCTCCTTCACCTTTCCCCAAAAGAACCGTCTCTGTTTACTTGTCAGGATTTTCAAGACTTTGCTGGGTATCACAAAAAGGCTACAATAATACAACGGAACCGCCTCCAGCACTGATCGGATCAGTACACCCCTCCCCGCTTTCGAAAGAGAGCACATCTTCCAGTTTGATAGTTTTGTTTCCACCTTCCGGATCACGGGCCTCCATGTTTCCACCGTAGTCATCTTAGCCCCAAGCGGGCATCCTAAATAAGTTGTGGGTAGCTTCCCAATATTGCAACCCAGCGTGTCTACGACTAGCCTTTCGTCCTCCATTGACGCGTTGATGACAATATGCAAAAGTCTTATCCATGTTTATGCACAGACCACTAACACTCGCAAAGCATATTAGCACCCTCTGGAGTTCCATAAGTTCCTTTCTTTGAAGTTCACTAAATATCATCGTGTCATCCGCAAATTGTAGGTGGGATAATACAACCCCATCCCTACCAATTCTTAGGCCCTTGAACCGACCAGCAATCCTTACCTTTCTAAACATCCAATTTAGTGCCTCAACAATGATAACAAATAGAAGAGGAGACATGGGATCACCTTGCCTTAGGCCACGCCGTGGAATGAACGGTTCCGTAGGTGAACCATTTACCAAGATCGAGATTCTCACGCTTGTCACGCATTCCATGACCCAACCGATCCATTTCTGTCCAAAACCAAACTCTTCCAGCATATTCTTCAAAAAATCCCACGAAACACAGTCGTACGCCTTTCGGAAATCCAGTTTCAATAGCACTCCTTTCCTTTTGGATTTCTTCAGCCACCGTATAGTTTCATTGGCGATGAACGGCCCGTCCAGGATGTTCCGCCCATGTACAAATGTTGTCTGCGTTTCACCAATAAGGCGGGGTAGAACTTGGCCCAATCGTTTCGCCATTGTTTTAGCAATAACTTTATACACACAACCCAGCATACTAATTGGCCGGTAGTCATCCAACGTGGCTGCTTCTGAAAGCTTGGGGATGAGTGTTATCCAGGTCATGTTCACACCTTACCCAACTTTCCGGATATAAAGAACTGTCGGACATCCCTCGCGAAATCTGCCCCAATGATGTGCCACGTGGCCTTGATAAATTTTAAGTTGAACCCGTCATAACCCGGCGCCTTAGATCCCTCACATTCCCATACTATTCTCCTTATTTCCCCAAGAGTTGGTATGGCTTGTAGCATTCCAAGTTCATCCGCACTTAGTACTGGGTGGTCCACCACCGACGGTCTTATGCGCGCAGATCTCATCCCAGTTGGGCAGTATATATTTCCAAAGAACTCACGGACATGTTCTCTGATTTCCTTTGGTTCTGTCAGTATGCCATCCCCTACAACCAGACTTGTAAGTTGCTTCTGTCGTCGGTTCAGGGTGGCCTTCCGATGGAAATAGCATGAATTATTATCTCCTTCCTTTATATGTCTATCCCTGGCCAACTGCCGCCAGTACATCTCGTGTCTGCGCATCGCTACCGCCAGCTCACTCTTGGTCTGCTCCTTTCGCCGCTCAAGATCATCCGACCACGCCCCCTCTTCATATTTGGTATCAAAGGTCCTAATCCTGTGCTCAAGCTTGTTAATCTGCACATTTATATCCCCAAATACATTCTTGTTCCACACCTTCAGCACGCCTTTGAGTTTCTTCAATTTCTGTTGTATCGAACCATGCTTCATTCGCCCCCACTCTTTCCTCATCATGTCTCCAAACCGTGGATGCTCCAGCCACATATCAAATGACCTGAACGGTCTTGGTCCCCACTGGTGGCTGCATGCAGTAACTACTAACATTCTATGATCTGACACCATCCAGTCTCCCGTGGCCAAACTGACCTCCGAATAGTTGGCACACCATTCATTTTGTACAAACACCCGATCAATGCGGCTACACGATCCCCTCCCCCTCCAAGTGAACTTTGCATCGCATAATGGGACTTCTACCATCTCCATCTCATCCACCCACCGCCTCAGCTCATCCGAGACCATCGTATCATGCCTACCATCTAGGTGTAGTCTGTCTGTCACCTCAAGCGTTGTATTAAAATCCCCTACTGCTAGGATTGACTTCTCCCAGTTCTCTCTTGCCTGGATTAGGTTATCAAACAGCTCTTTCCTTGCCCGGATATCACATGGTGCATATACAACGAGGACAGCTCCCTTAAACCCGTCAGCTAGAATTTTGACTTCCAGTAGAATCCACCGGTCCCCTTTCTCCACCCGTTCCACCTCCACTTCTTCCTCATTCCACATCGTGACGATACCACCCGATCTCCCACTAGTCTCTATCAGATCCCACCCCATACTAGCCCTCTTTCCTCCCCAAAACCTCGCTACTCTACTGGCCGATACTTGGGACATTTGCGTTTCCACCAAACTCAACATGGTTATTTTCCTTTTCTTGACTTCCCTTCTTATCATTACTGCCTTTTGGTCTGACCCCATCCCTCGCACATTCTACATTGCCACCCTCATCCCCATGTTGACTTCCTTGTTGACTCCCTTGTTGGCTTCCCTTAACACACCCCTTAACACAGCTCTGAATGTTTTCTAAGAGGTTTTGTTTAGCCAAGACGGGGCATGCAATACTACACCCCAAAACATTCAGAAGGTCGAAACATTCCTCAACCTCTGCCTCGATATTAATAATTCTTCCTCTTGCGTCTCGGGCCTCACTTGGGCCTTTTAGGGATACTTGCACTGGAGTGTTATGGAATAGCGGAGCGCATGCATTAAATTCTCCTTGTGTCTCCAGTCTCCCACCTCTTCTCCTTTTGTCCTTCTCTGGGGAAGGAGTTTCCAATATAATCAAATCCCCCTGCATGGCTGCTGCACTTGTGAAAATCTCTTGGGATTGATTCTCAGGATGATTATCCTTCTGACTCGGGTTTAGTGCGGGTTCTCCGGTTGTTTTTCTTTTTCTCGGGGTCTAGGGCTCTGGGCTGCAGCTATTGCATACCCTTTGACTGGTCACCTTCTCTTCTTCTGACGTAGCCGGAGAATGGTCCCCCATCCCTTCAATAATATTCCACTCCTTCATATTCTCCTCATTGATATTAGCACACCGCCCCTCCTCCTCTCCACTACCATCACACCCCTCCCCGACACCTAGGAGTAAGTTTACCAATTGTCCCTCTGCTTTCTGCTTTTCCCACGTGGCAGATTCCTTTTGTAATTGGATGGTGTTGTTATACCTTACCCCCTCATCGTTATCCAGCGACGCATGTCCATTTTGTCTGCCCCCATTACTATTGCAGCTGTTACCCATGCTGGTGGCGTCCATGCCTGCCCCCTGGTATTGGGGACACGAGTTTGCCTGTTTCGATGAGTACCGTGGCTCCTCGTGTTGCACGTGCCCCTTACGCTCCTTTCTTGTCTTTTGGGGAATTTGTATGATGCTTTCCTCCACCGTGGCCGGAAGACCTCCTTCTCCTGGTGGACCAGATTCCACAATGGCCACCGTGAATTTCCGCCCTTCCACCACCGAACTAACTTTCCAGTTGATAAAGTGAAGGGAAGAAGTTTCCACTTGCACTTTAGCTTCAGCATTCTCCACAGTCTCCGATTCGTCGTCGTCAATCTTTACCACTTCTCCGACTATGGATGCAATCCGTCCAATGTTTTCCTTGTTCCACGCATGTAAGGGCACCCCCCTGATAGTAATCCAGACTCTCCTTGTTTCTACCTAATCATTCACCGACCAGGCCTTCAGGTTTATGTCGCATGGTCCTGGCTGCTCTTTCAGAATAATATCGACCTCCTCTCTGGTATTGAAAACCAGCAGAAACCTCCATCTCGATAATGCCAGTACTCCAGACACCCTAGGCCATCGTTGTTGGAATATCTGTGTTGCTTCACCCGGGTTTCTTCCCCTTTGTAACTCGGCCACCACGCACTTAGCCAGGCATTCTACCATATTTTTGTCTTGCTCCAGCATTACCGATAGTCTCGATATTGCGGGTGTTGATTCCGCGCCCTTCAACAGTTTCTCCTGGAATACTTCGCCTTTCCTCTTTTCCTGGACCCATCTGTCTTTCCTCTGGTTACCGTGTATCCCGCATCTCCTTCTATCTCTCCTTCCTTGGAATTCCATACGTGCTAACATTTTCACCCCGTTTACACACCACCCGGAGATTCCTTCTATGACTCTCTTGGCATCACTCACATCTTTCAGTGCTACAAAGGCGCAAGCGTACTTGCTCCTCTTCCTTTCCTTCTTACTGATGTACAACCTCTCCCACTGCGCAAATCGTTTGATCACTTGTCCCAATTGGTAGACTGAGGTATTTCTTTGGACATTGTCGATAAACACCGTTGCTTGGCGGGGTTTGACGTTTTCTGGATGTTTTATCCGACCCCTTCTTTCCCCGGTTAGCCTTGCTCCCCTAACTGCGCCCATACCTCCTCGATCATGGGGCTCTCCATCCCTAGATGGATCTTTTGGTCTCCATCTCCACCTTGCTCTGCCCTCCCGATAATCCTTATTGCTTCTCCAAACCTTCGCCATGTTATTTGCTGACTGCGTGGAGTTTGATGTTTGGGCTGTTCGGTTCATAACTGGACGTAGTTGGCTACGTTGTAATGTCGATTTTTGTGGTATCTGTGTTTACTGCTTGGTAATATTGAGGGCGGTTTGGGGACAGTTGAGGGCGGTTTAGTGGTGGTTGACGGCGGCATGATTGGTTAATCGCCATCGGAGTGGGGGAGGGGGAGAGGAGAGAGGAGAGAGCATTTTAGTATTTGGATGACTGATGATATCTAGCTACTACGTTGGATATGTGATATTGCCTACTTGGCTGATTTACATATTGATTTTCTTATCACGCGACCGGGCCTAAGCGCCCGATCGCTTTACGTAAGCTTCTAGTTACATTATGCTTGATCTAGAATGGCCGACTGCTATATATTGCTTTTATCTATATTACGCTCGGGCCTGATTGCCTGATCGCTTTACAATGCTATACTTAATCTAGTGTGCCCAAGCCTAAACGTCCGGTCATTGCATACATTGTTTGTTTACAATACGCCCAAATCTGGGCGTCTAGATGTTTTTGTGGGATGGATGCAAGGTAAGATAGATGCAATGTTGGGCTTATGTGTGCCTGGATATTTTTGTGGTGGTAGGGCTTGTGTGCCTGTGTGGTGATAATGGCGGTGATGCTAAGTAATCTAGTTGAACCGTATAAAATAGTTATTGTTCATTATTGTAATGGGGCATTGAATGAACCCTATCCGCACAATGTAT